>JAVQKC010055693.1:0-23133 GCA_036025475.1 Philypnodon macrostomus
CCGGCAATTCGTTTTTGAGTTATCGCGTTCACAGCTAGGATCTGCGGACGCGGACGCGGACGAACACCGACGTGATTCCATAATATCGGCGACACGCTGTTTTCGCCGATATAATTAAACCAGAACTAGACCATGTATAAAACAGGTCTAAAACAGGTCTAAACCAGGACTAAACCAGAAATAACCTAGGATTAAACTAGCATGGAACAGGTCTAAATCTTGTCTAATCTCGGATTGAACACTAAACAGTGACAAAAAATTGGTCAAAACTGGTTTAAACTAACACTAAATTAGGAATCAGTTTACTAGACCTGACTCATAATCCATTTTCTTTTTGGACAACATTCTAAAATTCACTGTAAGGCTCTGTACTTATTTGAAGCTCTGTGAATATTTGGAGGGCTGATCGCATACAAACATTCATCAAGTTCGCTCGGAATATGCCCAAGTGCAAAAACGATTTGTGAGGAACACGGAGGTGACGGTCATGGCTGAATGACGAAGCGTAATAAAAACATTTCAGTGAAGCTCTTCGTGCAAACATGTATGTAGACATATAGGACAGAGGAAGGTATGTACAGTATGTACTGAACCAATAATGTTTTTTTTCTCCCTCTAAGCTTGTGGCATTCAGACACTAAATAATAACCCCTTTTAAAGGCAGACAGACTGAAGCAGAATTCATGTAACGTCTGTGGCACTTAAAATCACGGAAAGGTAAGATGTTTTCTTTCATGTTCTGTCACTGAGGGCATGTGAACAAGACCTATTCTGCTTTGTGGAGGAACACCTAAGATGTTTATGACCACAAAATTGCCAACATTAGTGGTGACGTGTGTGGTATGTGTTATTTTTCATTGCCCCAAATCTCTGCATATTGAAAACTAATATTATTAGTAATGATATTAGCATGGCATGGCAGTGACTAAGTTGGTAGCACACTAACTGAAAGGTTGTTGGTTCTATTCCCCATTGTCTTTTGAATGTGTGATTAATGTGGTGTGTTTGGTGGTGGTGGTATACACACACATGTCCGTCAGCCTCGGGGCTTTACCACCACCACCAGTGTGTGATAGTAAATGTACAATGGATTTACACTTTGGAAAGGCCTTGAGGTCTTGTATATATTGGTTGTGTTTAGTGAAAAATGACAATATTTTACGATTCAGTTGTACATTGTGTACCCCATAAGACCAGACTTGAATCTATGTTGCTGACGGCTAAATGCTACCAATTCCTACAAAGAATAAATAATGCCTGGTCTTGCAAAGCCAGTGCAGTGATGATGAATAAAAGGCTAGATTCTAGAGCAGTAATATTTCATGAGGCAAGTGGCCCCTGCTGCTGCCACCGTGGTCCTCCGGTTCACGCCATCAAAGGAGACATCACCTTTAATTGTTATCATCCATCACTCGCCAATAGGAGCATGTTGGAGATCATAAGGCGTTTGATTTCACACCAGGAACGAGATCTCAATTATGTATGCAAGCCACAGAAAAGTAGAAGTATTATCACCTTAATTTTTAATGGCATATCCCGTAGAAACATGCTTATTTAACATGAGACACTAATGTTTTGCCATAAATATTCTAGTAAGGGCAATTGAAGGAAAATTTGTTGAAGGGGGTGTTTGATAGTCATTTATTTATCTAGGACTCTACTCCCAGTGCATTTTGAACTCTGTAGGGCATTCTGTAAGACATGCTAATACTATTTAATGCTGTGGTTCTTGCAATGCTAAGAAAAGATGCTGGACTATTTTGCCACCACTACCAATTGAGCAATGAATTCAGGTTCAAATTCAAATGTGCCATAAATTGATTCATATAATGTTGGAAGAATACCCAATTGCATCCTATGACACAACATATTTCAGTATGGTTAGTAGTGACCCATAACTGTATATTGCAATATATCTCAAATGGTCTGTAGAGTCCAAGCATACAATATGTTCTATGTAATTATCATAACTATATTTGGGCTTGAAATCAGCAGGCAATAGGTTTTTGTGTAAGGTTGGGACTGTGGATGGGACCTCTGGACTTCACTTTGCTAAAATATATTACAGGAAATGGTGAAACTAATTTTAAAATATGTGTGTCATAAGAGATAAAAAAAATAATGCTGAAAAATAACCGGTTTCATAAGAATTGGGTCACTGTAAAATGGTCAGTGATAAAATTGGGTCCCATTTCACACCGACTGACAACTTATTTATAACATTTTCCCATAAAATGATCCCAAACAGGACCATTAGCTATGCATGCATCTCTCAAATCCATTAGTTACATAGAACACAGGACACCCTTAAGTGCTGCTGCAGTGTCAGAGGAGGGTGTGAGAGACCATTGCTCAAACCTGGTTATACGTTACACTTTGTGGTGAGGACAAGCTGTTTAATTTGTGAATATTCTTGGATACATTAACCGTATGTTCTGTTCTTTTTATTGCGTAACCCACTTGAAGACCAGCAAATGAAGTAGATCATATTGAAGTGCTTGCACATGGCTGTTAGAACAAGTCTCTGTATTTTTTTATATGTTTATTAATATTAAAATTCCAAGGACTACTATCTGGACAGAAATGTAGAAACTGTACATCTTGGAAAAGTCAATGTATGGCGTGTAAACCAGGTCATAACTAAACCAGGACTAAACCTTGATGGTGCCTGTGTAAACTAGAACTATACCAGTTTAAACCAACAACTTTAAACCAGGACTGTACTCTAAACCAGGTCCAAACCAAGAGTAAACCAAGTCCAAACCAAGAGTAAACCAAGTCCAAATAAAAAAAAAAAGGTCAGAACCAGAACTATACCCGTCTAAACCCAAATGTAATCATATCTAAACCAGGTCTATTAAATCGCAACTATTCCAGGTTTAAACCATGATTAAACCAGGACTAAACTGGGTCTTAACCTGTAACATGATACAGTTTTCCTGATGATATGAATAGTACCCTCATCTTTGGGTACTTTCTGAACTGGGGAGTATGGAGTATGTTTCCTCCATTCAGATGAGGGTGTTTGGGTTGACGTTGGTTGCAGGATTGGGGTCCCGCGGTGTCCCAGTGGGGATGTGGGACAGGGACGGCTCTCTTTCAGCGGGGATCTGATTAGACCCATCGCCCCGGCTGCCACGCTCCGCTCACACTGGTAATTGGAGCTGGCAGGAGGTTGGCATGCTGCCCCTCCCCCTGAAACTCCTCCACCCTCCTTTTTAGCATTCTTTTTCATTCTTTCTCGCATCTACCTGCTCACGGCTGTTACCCTTCACATTATTTATCATGCATTTGTAATCACAATTTTATCAATTCTCACAGGTCCCAACGATTTTTCGATGATTGGCTGGCGTTTTTCCACCACTACCAATTTTGCAATTCAGGTGGTACTGAACAGCAACTATGAAGAAGAAATGACAATGATAAATCTGATTAAAACAAGTGAGACAGTGGCTCATGTGTTGGAGCAGGTCATCATTCTGCCGCTGTATTCTTGGGCAAGACACGTCACCTACTTGGCCTATTCAAGAAAGTGTCTGTCTGTCCACCCCAGGGCATCTGTGGCTGTATGTAGCTTACCACCACTAAGACAATCACATGCTCTGGCTCAATAGTTTAAAAGCCCATAGTTTTTGTCAAATGATGTGATTGTGGAACTTATGCAGTGGGTAGGCGCTCACCCTTCAACCAGAGGGTCAGTGGTTCTATCCCCCGACCGAGCGCACACTGTCGTTGTGTCTCTGGGCAAGACACTTAACCCACATTGCCTATGAATGAAGGCGTTGTGTGATTGGTGTTTGGTGGTGGTCGGGGGAGCTGTAGGCGCAAACTGGCAGCCATACTTCCGTCAGTGTGCCCCAGGGCAGCTGTGACTACATAGTAGCTTACCACCATCAGGTGTGACTGTGGAATGAATGAATAGTACAAAAATATGTAAAGCGCTTTGGGTGTCTTGAAAAGCGCTATATAAATGGAAGTTGTTGTTATTATTATTATTATTATTATTATTATTATTATTATTATTAACATAACATGCTGCTGACTTATTAATCAAGTCGGCCAAATATTTTCTCATATTTTTTAAATATAACGTTGTTATAACCTGCAGTAACCAGTTAACTCCACTTTGACATTTTCTCAATAAGGCCCGATCGAAGGCTGTATGTCTCATTTGTCAAGAAATAGTTGCAGTTTACAATATCAGCCGGCCCACTTGGCTCATTTTTAAACCCCATGTGGTCTTTGAGTCAAAATGTTTGCCCACCCCTGTTCTATAACCTGCAACCCAGCAATACCATTCACAAATTGTGTTGTGTTGATGTTCTACTTTTTCCCCATACATCTTTGTCCAGAGTCAAACAAAAAAATATTTACAAATAGGTGGGCTAACAGCAGAAGATTACCGGTTGCAACTTTGTTATGTCCAAGCGCTACCTAAAGATATATAAATATATATATCATGTTTTCACATCACTATAAAACCCCTTCTTACTGATGATGTTGCCAGTGCCATTCCCCATGCTTTTGGTGTTACTGCCTATACCCCACTGTTTCCTCTAATTGAGTAGTACACAACCACAAAACCGCATTAGTCCCTCCTCCTCTTTCCCTCATACCGTTCCTCTGTTAAGCTGCTCATATTACGGTGTGACTGGGGTGTGCGTGATAAAGCCCTATCGAGAGAACAATGGCCCTATTTATTTTTCGCAGCATGGAGGAACCGGTTCACGTACACCTAGATGTTAGCGTCTGACGGCTTCCTGGCACAGCCTTTGGTCATTTGCAAATGCGGGTCAACTTGTTCAACACCTAACCACAAAAATAAAACATAAAACAAAGCCCCATACAGAGGTGAGATCTACTACAGCATTATCTCAGGTGCACAGTGCATAAATGTGGCGTCACGGCTGACCACTGTCTGTTCTGCTGCTCATCAGATTATTGGATCAACTGAAATGCATAACACCAGTGTTTTTCTACAGTTTTATTTTGACTGAGTTTATTACTATTCATTTACTCCAGTCATATACATGTGGTAAGCAATATCTACATTCACTCCAAACGCACTCTGAGTTCTCTGTGCATCCATCTTGCTTTTATTTGTTTCTCAAGTCCCTAGTTACATGACCATTCCTGCTCTAAAGGAAGGGGGAAACACACAGCAGGGACGGTAAAAACATACTGAACATTTATTGAAACAATGTATGAAAAAGTTCTGCGATTAGCGGTTAGGAGTCATCAGTTACTGATAGCACTGGACCAGGAACAATGCCTTTCTCAGAGAGTCCTTTACAATATAACAAGTGCTGCCCGTCAGGCGATGTTTTTTTTGACACTCAAAGTAAAAGGTCAAAAGCACACAACACATGACTAATATATTGTCATGATTATGAGCTTAAATAAGATAATATGTACATTTTTCTAACATTTCGTTAAGTGTCTTGCCCAAGGACGGCAGTGAGCACTTCATGGAAAGTCTGATACTCTATAAATCGCACCTGACTATAAGACTATAAGTTATATTGGTCAAGTGTCTTGCCCAAGGACATGGCAACAGTATGAATTGGTTTGTAGTGGGAATAAACCACCAACCTTAGTAAGTGCTTCTACTTTAAGCCAACTTTTCACACTGAAGTTATTATTTTGTTGACTGCATTTAGTAATAATAGTTGTTGAGATGCCTTTGCTTGAGTAAAGTATATTGCATATTACTCTTTCCTAGCCTCACAAAAAACAACATTTTTCTACAAATATCAACCTCCGTCACTCTTCCATTTTGATTTTTTTTCCCCTGACATCCCCAGCACCTAGTTCTTTTCACTGCCAAATTAAAGCAGACTGAACAAAGCCCCGTCTTTGTCTTGTGCTGAGATGACATGTTGGCAGACGGCCCCTAATACTTACCAAACAATTCTGCAAAATCTGAAATGTGTATTGAGTGAACATGGAGTATCCAAAGCGAATGACATCCAAGACAGCCAACTTTGATCTCTTGGCGGAGTCTGCATGTCCTCTGTGGACAACTGTGGGTTCTCTGCACTAATGGGAGTATTGGTGAGTCTGTCCATAGTAAATCAATGCGAGAGCCCATTGAGTAACACCATTATCCAGGGTGTGAGGCCCATAGTTGCTGGGTTAGACGCCCTAAAGAAAATGTGGATTGAGAAAACTTTTTTTTTTAAAGCCAAGGACATTATTTCATCTATTCATCCCATTATGTTAACAGTCTAACCATTGCACAAAAACGTCTAAACCTTTTCAAACACCTTTACAGTGAAGCTCTGAAAGTGGTTCTCTTTTATTCAACTTGTCATTTTCTGAGAGGAAATATCCAGTCTGTTAAAGTCTGGGCTTGTAATATATAGAGTTGAAAGTGTGATATGTGTCAAAAAAGCAGGAGTTGATAGTCTCATAAGAGCGTGCCCTTTGGACCCAGTGTCATGGAGAAAGCAGAGGAAATCTTGGTGCAGTCAGGGTTTGGATGAAATAGTGCTGGTCGTTTGTTCATTTTTTTCCTTATAACGCAGATATTGACGCAGTACCAACGGCATAGGACAAGCAGAACATTTACTCATATCATTTACTTCATTCATTAGGTTACAGTAGCCACATTCAGATTGGTTGAATGTCTAATTTTTTTTTAACTCCACACAATTATTAATATACACAGTGCAGTGTCAAGGCATATAGCTAAACAGGCTAAATGATTACAGCTATATGGACAAATCTTTTCTCAGTGGACTCTGTTTCATAGTCACCAAAGTTAGCCTTTGAACAGCATTTTCAAGCAGCTTTTGTGATGAAGCAGCCTGTCGAAAATTAAAGCATTCCTCTGAACGATTCCCAAACTATCTCTAAAAAAGGTATTACTAATATCCTCAGTAAATACAGCTCTCCATTCATGTTTGTCTGTGTTTAAAAAGCTGCTCCACACTTTGAACTGATGAAGGGGTTAAATTCATGTGAGCTGCAGCTGTTTGCCTTTGAAATGATTCGCTCTTGGTGCGTTCTGATATGACGGAGCCACTGATTCGTGTAATAACTCCTTTGGGCTCCTTTACCCTGTTTCACCAATGGTTAGCATTTTTCACATCCCAGAAACACTCCTCCGATAACTTAATAAATATTCCATAGGTTGGAAATACAAGGTTGGTGTGGGGAAACCTTGGGTATGTGTGTATTGCTTTGGGTGAAGGTGTTCCAAAACATGTATGATTCAAAAGTAAGTGGATTTTACACTCTCTGGACACTTTTTTAGGAGCTATTTACGTGGTCATGCCAAAGCCGGCATGTTCAGGACAGGTAGAAATCTACTGGCATTTCACACTCTAGGGTTTACAGAGAATGGTTTGGAAAAACATCCAGTGAGTGGCATTTCTGTGGGCAAAAGTGCAGTGGTTTAAGATCAAGGTCTCTTAACACACAAAACAAAACATTAGGTCTACCTAATACAGTGGGCGGTACGTGAATGTTTATTTCATCCACCTTTGATTTGTATATTATCTGATTTAATACTTGGTTCAATGCTTTGTTTACCTTTACAGACAGATAAATCGTCCCCTTAGGATTATAAGGTTCTATCTGAAAGTTTAGTTTTTTACATATTCCTATATTTGGATACCTAATCTTTAAGTGTTTTGGTTTTTTTATTTGCTTTTTATTGAGTTCTATCTGTATTATCAAGCCTGAACACAACCTCTTACCGAAAAACGAGTTAGTGTTGTGTCGACCATTTACTTGATGATAGAGGTAATTATACATTTATTTTATTTTGTATTATTCTTCTGCTCCTCATGTTGCAGGCATGTTTGACAAGCTGTACTTTTTCCAAACTTACAAGCGAGCTAAACCAGTAATTTTCTGACAGATACATGCGGTGTGTTGAGTCAAAGTCTTGCAAAACAACACCGCTTGCGAAGGTTTTTCTGGATGTCAGGGAGTCGGCGGTAGACTGGCAGCTTGATTTGAATGTACATATTTTCCCCTTTTTTTCAAACATCATTCACCGCTCGCCACTTGCTGCAAGTCTCTCCAAGCTTTAGAAATGTTGAAGAACTTAATACAATGGCCTCATACTTGAATGTTTTCAAGGACATGCTGCTTTGGGTGAGGAGACATTATGAAACTATGAAAATACAGGTTATTTAAGAAGGTAATTATTTTGTGTTAAATGTGTTGTAAAAGTGAAGGTTGACTCCTCAAAATACTGATATGACGAGGTGTATTTACTTACATAATATCTTGTGTTTTGTTGATGTTGTCTTTAGGTCATAAACACTTATTTTTGCTTCACTTTTCTTTCAATTTAGTTGATTTGTATGTTTAGATTAGTGGAGTCTGCATGTCCTGTGTTACTGTGGGTTCTTTCCAGCAGCTTCATCTCATTATCAACATACATAAGTGAATTGGGAACAAAAATGACATCTCTCAGTGTACTGTCTCTGTCAGCCCTGTGACTATTTGTCCAGTGTGCCCGCCTAAGGCCCATAGTTACCAGGTTAGGCTCGAGTCCCATGCAACTTCTAACAGGAACAAGCAGATAAATATGATACAAAATGTTACTTTCTATTGACTTTGAAGAAAAAAATACAGTCTAAAATATAGAATTGTATACAAACTCATAATTGTTTAATGCAGTGAGCCGTGTTGCCGCATGACTGCACTGACAAGCTCACAACATAATTTAGTTTTATTTTCGGGTCCCTAAACGCACCACGGAGTCCCAAAACACATCCACCTGAACCTCCACCAGCTGTACCCCCCTTCCTCCCACTCTGCACACATGGAAATAGGCCTATGTTTCCAGCCGTCCTGGGACTTTCTCTCTAATGATTTGTGGCCATTATAAACATGTTCTAAGTGAATTTTAGCAGGTGAGGTTGCCGTTTAGCTCCCACTGGGTGTAGCATAATTCAATAGTTTGCCCGCAATGCAAAACACAAAAAAGTACTGTGCTGTGCAAATGTTTTAGACATGTTTGAAGAAGTGCTAGTAGTAGTAGTGGAACTTAAGAAGATAGTTACGGTTATGGGTAAGCGTTCGCCCTGCAACCAGAGGGTCGCCTGTTCGAACTCCGCCTGAGTGTATACTGTCATGTCCCTGGGCTTAACCCACATTTCCTATGAATGTATGTGGTTGTGTGATTGGTGTTTGGAGGTGTTTTGGTCCATATGCGCAGACTGGCTGTCATGCCTCTGTCAGTGTGCCCCAGGGCAGCAGTGGCTACACAAGTAGCTTACCATCACTGGGTGTGACTGTGGAGTGAATGAATAACATTATTGTAAAGGGTCTTTGAGTCTTGAGAAGCTATATAAAACCAATGCATTATTATTATTATTATCTTTCACAAAAATGACTATTTTGTTTCAATTCTTTTAGAAAGCTTTGCCACTTGAATGCATTTATTTACACTTCCTAAAACATTCTCACAGACCTGCAACCTCGTGACTTTTGCCACTTACCGTCACTTACTTGTGTTTACATTGTTTTGATAAAAGGTATTTTTAGCATTGCGTCCCTGCTATTGTACGTTATCAAAGCGCTTTTTAGTCTTTACTATCGTCTACACTATCTCCTGCTTACTCGTTCTCCTTGTCTAGCTCTTTGAAGGTTAGACCGAGCAAACCACATAGGAACACAAGGCCCGCTACTGTTACCATTACTCATTCAGTGACAAACAGAGTATTATTTCATTGTTGTGCGGGTTGTCTGTTTTTGTAGGGGTATCCGGATAGGTTCCTGCCTGGGTTTTGTCTGAAATGAATCCTACAGTATCTTTAGATGGGAAGTTGGTTTTGCCACAAAGATAAGGAGACCATGCAAAGATGTGTCAAACTTAATTTGAGATGATCCAGGCTACAGGCCAAAGACAAAATGGGGACATATTTAAGCTTTTGTTAAACTTAAAAACAAAATGCACTTCTAAAGCTTTTACTTCTTTGGTACTGTGTGTTTAGGGCAGGCTTTAAAACATAGTAATAATACTCAATACTGCAAATTTATATTGTGGGGTCAACAAATGCCACAATTCATTAGGGTGAATAAGCAATGGGGAATATGTTATTGTAAATGCCAGCAAATGCTTACAGTTTTGGCATGCAAATCGTTGAGGGATCGCTATATCAAAAATTAATTTCTCAAAGTGCATGTAAGATTGGCTATTATCATAATGTGACAGTGCACATAGCTGAAATGGTATTTGTTTGTCTAAATGTTATGTTGACTTAAGCAATTAAATCTATATTGCAATGGGATTTGATGGACCCCATTTGTGTTTTGTATTCGACATAAAACAGAGAAATAAATAATTAACGCATCTGCACATATTATGACGATTTTATATAAAAATGTATCAGAATAACTTTGAAACGGCAGTCCGCTCACCAAAGACATTGACCCTATCTCACAGTGGTAAATATAGTGACCTGGAACTGTTTAACATTGGAACGGAATCCAGTAAAATTAATGAATTGTTGCATTAGGCCCACAATGTAATAAAGATAATGTGGCCAGACTTGAAAATGTTCTGTGGATTTTTTAGTTCAGAGAATCCAATCCACATTAAAGTATTCAATTGTTACATTACTTACACCATATTTGGTATTTTTGGACACATCTTTCAATAATATGGAATCAATCCAAATGAAAAATGTATAATTTTTTTGTGGATCAATTACTCACCTTTCTTCCAATTTTCATCAAAATGTTACCCTTAATGTTTTAACTCTTTGGCACAGCCTCTTTGGGGTCTACAGACCTACATTGTCACCCATTATCTTGTCTCATTGTTCATACATTGCTCAAACTTTAATCTTTTTTGCTAAAGTTAATTTCAAGTCTAAGTATTTGGTCTTAACATTTTGGCCCCGAGGACACATTTCCGTATGAGTAGAAAGATAAAAGAGATTACAGGTCTGAAAAAAGGCATCTCTCTAGGGCCATTGTGTTTCCTTTTTAATAATGCTGTCCAATGGATAAATTAGGATTAATGGGGCCGCTCATATAGCCACAGATGTGTCATGCCTGTAACAAATTATTTAAGGATGTATGGGGCTTTGGGGCCTTCCTCTAGAGTTATTTTAGGTCACATTCCACCTTAAGGTACTTACAGCATCTCGAGCAGCAAGACTCAGGTGGCAGGAAATTTTCAAAAATCATTTGTTTAGAAAAGCATTCATGCGGAATAAAAAGTAGTTATGTTCAAGGAAATAATGAAAATAGGGACATTTTTTACAGTAATTATTATATTATATTGAAAATACAAAAATAGTGGGACCCTTCTTGGTCTTTGAAAATACTGAAATGATATGATTTGTCATCCATGCAACAAATTGGCTCTCATCCTGAATGTATCCAACCTCTGGCTCATATTTGGAGGGATAGTAATTTGGAATTCTGCAGCAAGCCCAGTTGACATGATGCTTACATTTCCATGCGGTGTTGGTATCTTGTGGAGTGACTAATTTTGAAAAAATGTAAAAACAGCACAAATAATACATAATAATAAAAATAGTGTTCGTGTTCATGCCTCATCACTGTCAAATGCCATGATATCAGCATAAATTTGAGCCGATTTCCCTTAGATCTGCATATATCTGGTTTGTGGTGATCATGTGGTTGTCATGGATATGTGGTACGTGCATCATGATGAGTTGGATTATTCAAAGAGGTTTGTTTAGCTTGCTAAGCCTAAGGCGGCTCATTTATGCATGGATGCCCAAAGGCAGATTGTGCCTATCCTTCCCTCGTCTAAACCTAAGATTCTCGTGTGGAGTAATAACAATGCTATGATAATCAATGACACACACATTTTCAATCAAGTACATCTGAAATTCAAAACTTCAGTCGTATTATGGTCATATATATTTTTGTATTTTTCTACCTGTGCTTCAAGCACCATAACATTTTCTCTATTGCATGCAATTTTCTGTCCTTGCCAACTCACCACCACAAGCTTAAATGCACTTTAGAAAAGGGCAATTGAAAGCCCTTATGACACTTCTGAACACAATGTTTGCTGGTCCTTGGTATATTTTTGTAGGTTGGCGTGACATCCCAATTCTTTTTCTGTTTTATACAAAGTTTGGCTTGTCGTGTTCAATTTTAAGGTTGAAGCTAAAGGGGCACAAATGGAGACAGATTAAATGCATTAGTGCTTCTCAAGCTCTGGTACAGGTGACACTGGTGTTACGTGGGCCCCTTTTAGTGGTACTTAGGATTCCTTTTATCTTGGTTTAGTTTTAGTCCTGGTTTAGGCTTGATTTAGCTCTGGAATCAAGGCAGAAGCTACTTTAGTTCATAAAATTGTACTTGAGAATAGACAATAAAATAACAATATAACAAAATGTAGGAATAAGCTTAGTGGAAGATGTTTGAGAGCTTCTTGAACCACTTCACTAGTAAAAATTATGTTTTTAAATTTGAACTAATCATTTTTCAATTTCTTTTTACAGAGGACCAAATACCTCACGGCTTCCCTACCATCGATATGGGGCCCCAGCTGAGGGTGGTGGAGAGGACTCGCACTGCCACCATGTTGTGTGCTGCAAGTGGGAATCCGGACCCTGAGATCTCCTGGTACAAAGACATGCTACCTGTGGACATCAACAGCAGCAATGGACGCATCAAACAACTCCGCTCAGGTGATTAAATTCATATTAAAAAATTAAAAACGTTCACTACAACATCATATTTCAACCGCAGCTGCCAGTTTTGTGAGTTACAATGTGAAAATGTCAACACAAATAGGGTCTTTGTTGTGTATCGGTTGAATAGACTTTGATCAAAATAAAACGGGAACATTTCCTACACCATGTCATCTTTATTAGCTAGCATAGCCGTAGCACACAGAGGCAGCAACTGAAGCAAAGACAACATCGCTTGCTTCAAAACTTCTGCAACCTTTTGATAGTGACGCCTGAGTTCACCACCTTGTACAAGTACAAAGAGTGTTTTTTTTTTTACCGTAACTCCTTTATAGTATGCAGCTAGGTTACAAAAAGGCCAGCTGATGATGCATTATCTCAGATGTAGCCTTGCAAAATCTAACAATAAAAAATCAATGGAGTCCTTTTTATGTTCGTCAGCGCCAGTTGTTTTGATAAATAATAACAGCGCTGGCCTGACCCAGATTGTATAGGGAAGCGGAACTATAAGCAGCTCATAGCAGGTTTGTCATTTGCACAAGTAAAGGGACCCTCTTATGCTGGTTTAACATTTCAAGTTGTATTTCGTTTCATTAGACTCTGTTTAAGTAATGCTGTATGCAGAGGCACTGTCCTTCTCTAAAGCTGAAAACACTTGGTATCTGTCTCCATAGATAGGTCAAGAAACCCCACTTTGCTACAGCATTTCGATTGTTTTCATTTTTTAAAATTATAATATGTGAAAAGGTCATTTGAAAGTAAGCTAAATAATAATATTCTAATGTGACACCTTTAAAAACCCCTTTAAAAAAGCATTAAAACTACTTACAAATTTAGTTACACAATAAACATATATATTAGTACACAAACTGTGCTTTTTTTACTTTTAGCGACGTCCTTTAATTACTTTTTCACACGTTTGAAAACAGTGCCTGGCAATGTGTTGATACGTAATGCCCTCAAACAACTGTGTTTTTGCAGCGTATATTTCTTGACATCTGCTGCCGTATCAGGCCACGCAGAAGTGTGAAACGGTTGCTGTCGCAGATTAATTCATAAAAGCAGTTTTTCATGTTAATTGGTTTGCTCAGGATTTCAAACATGTTCTAGGTTTATATGTTCATCAAAGAGGCACTGACTACTTTTTGACCTAAATCCGTTTTGATACATGTCACTTTGTTTACCGTGTAAGACTTTCATTACCAAGTGTTGTATAAAAAGTGGGAGTCATACTTAATTGGTCATGGTTTTTAACAATCTGCTAAAGATGCTGTTTTGATATGGTGCCTGGACAAAGGTGTTGAAGATCAATAATGCAGTGGTTCTCAAACTCTGGGACAGGTGCCACTAGTGGTACATAGGTGTGTCTAGTGTAGTTAGGACATTTGCTTTTTATGTACCAATTTAGTACAGCTCTAGGCGGCTTGAATTTGATGTGTAGACCACTGTTTATTCCTGGTTTAGTTTGGGTTTATACCTGATTAAAACTGGGTTTGATGATTTAATTATGTATTGTCGTCCTTAATCTTTTTATTTCTTGGTTTAGACCTGGTTTAGTACTTTTATAGGATGGTTTTAGTTCATCAAAATAGTAGAAACTCAAATATGTTCTAGTTTGAGAACCACTGACCACTGTAACTTCATTCTTATTAGTTGCATTTGACAATGGTTGTAGTCCACAGTATGTCCTTGCTTTATAGTGCTTAAATGATCTTTGTCCGGTCAAAAGAAGTGTTCTGTTCCTCACTGCTGTTGTGTGGATAACTAACTCTATTCTCTCCACCCTGTTTGTACTGAAATGACCCTCTATAGGTGGTACACCAATTAGAGGTAAGGACGATGATAAAGTGTCACGTCTGCACCATTCCCTTCACTTTCATACCAGACCTCTGCATTTGTCCCAGCTCTGTGTCATCAGGTTCATCAGCTCCTGTGTCTCGTCAAAATGCTCCAGATGTTCAGCCCATGTTCTTGTCTGTTGTACCTGTCCTTAACAAACAAATGGTCACCAACCTCCACTTTTAGGGAGGGTGTCAACAAATCTTATGAACTAATGGAAATGAGGATATATAGTCCTGGTTTAGTCAGCGATAGAGCCCAGTTTAGTCCTGGTTTAATTCTGCTTTAGTCCTAGTTTATTTTTTGTTTAGACCTGGTTTAGATTAATTTTAACCTCTCATGCACTAGGAAGAGGAACAATCATTCAGGTGTCTATCTTCTTGTAAAGGCATTAAAATTATGCTAAGACTGCACAGCCCAGCATTCAAACAGTGAATTCTCTAAGTGAATATAAGTCTAAAGACACTCAGTAGAAGACAGCAGCTTTGCACTGGGCTTCTAAATGTATTGTGCATGCCTCGGACGTCCACTATTTACCTCAATGTTGTTCAGCTGAAATCATGCCTCGACTCTGGGGAAAAAGCTGATGATTTCCATGAAAAGGGGTGAAACTTCCACCTTTAACAATCTCCCCGCTGTTCCTTCAACATGCTGAGGGCCACTGCTGCATAGGCTGTATGCAAATGCTGCCGTTTCAATTTACATCCAGGCTGCACCGAGGCGGCAGTTAGATCCTCTTGTGGCAACGCCGGTCGTTAGTTTAAAATGCATCTAGTCGCCTCGTATTGTTGAAAAGCCAGAGGAGCTGAAGACAATGTTTGTTCTATCTGCCTACTGATTTGCAATTGATTTTTGCAGTGCAGTAGACAGGCATAACATATACACTGTTTAGGTTAATGGTGTTCTGACTTTCCTATACTTTTATCAGTATGTAGCCTATATGTAATGTATGCAGAGGTGGTAGAGTAGCCAATAATGTTACTCAAGTAAAAGTTAAGTAAGTGCTCATTCACATAATTACTGGGGTAAGAGTAGAAAAGTACTGGTGAAAAAACTACTCAAGTCCTGAGTAACTGTTTAAGCGTAATGTCAGATTAATTTTGTGGTAAAAAATAAATAAATAAAAAGATAATAAACAGAGTTTGATATTTTCAAAAGATAAACTAAAAATGTAAATAATATTTGCAAAAATTTAGGCAAAAGGAACAGAATTTCCACATCATCACGTTTTTCACATAAAGCTGTTCTAACATGACACACAGAGGTGGTAAAAGTACTCTTACTCTTCCTAGATTTACAAGATTTTACTCAAGAGTACAGTTACCTCAAATTATTATTACTCAAGTAAAAGTAAAAAGTATTGTGCAATAAAGCTACTCTATGGAGTACAATTTATTTCAAAAGTTACTCAAGTAAATGTAACTGAGTACTACCCACCTCTGAATGTAAGTTCCACAAGGCTAACAACTTCATCCACTAGGGACCATAGGAAGTATAGCAAATGCTAGCATATCCTAGTCAATAAGTGTAGGGTTCAATTTAGTCTTTACATCTCTATAGTTGAATGAAACCCGCTCTCTATAGACGTCTGTGGCTTTGCTATATCCATGTAGTATATATACACTTGGGGGAAGTTGGTCTAAAATATGTATCACAAACTTCCTGTAACCTTTAAGTTTGGAAATGTTCAGAAAACTACTGAGTACTGTGTATTTAATATTCAGGTGTTGTCCTTTATAGCTATGTGCCTTACCTTTTAAAGCCACCACAGTTGGCTTAATGTAATTTTAGTACCGTAAAACTTTGCAATGACCTTCGATCCACCTGCCGCTGAGAGTATTTTGACTAATTGAAAGAGTTTAGTGGTTGCATCTGCTGTATAGAAGAGTATAACCTTGTGTACCGCCTGTTTTTAACTTTTTCTTTAACACCAACACTGTGTACTCCTATGGGAAAACAGGCAGATTGACAGATTGGTGACATTACTTCATTAGTATGCAGCATTTCATTGCCGTAGAGAGACTGTGATGAGCTCAGCAAGGAACAGCAAACACCTTGGATAGGTAGGGTACAGGTGCGGAGATCTAAGCCTGGTTTTATCATACGTCACCTTTGACCTGACCTGTTGAGCCCCTACTGTTTTAGGTCTCCCGTCTTTGGTTGGTGATGAACCTGTTTGTTGCACTCATCTCATTCTGCATGGTATTACAAAATGCTAAATTCTGTGACATTATTGTTGTCATTCTTAAACAGCATGGTGGCTGGCTGACTTTCATGCAAGCACCATGCTGTTTCAGTGAAGTGTTTTTGACTGTCTTCATCAGCTTTTGACATATACCACTAAGAAAGTTTATAAACATTTTTCACTGAAGCAGGTAAGTTTTTATAGAACCGATAAAATTTTCCCTCACCTGCTCGCCAGCATTTACATCAGTAACACTGATGACATGATAGCCTGCACCAAAGTGTTTACGGCTGTTAACATTACTTTTGACATTAGACACATATAAAGTTATAACATACAAATTTATAAACATGGATTTTTCTCTGAGGAAGCGAATATAAGTTAAGGATTCTGATGATTTCTCAGACACAGGCATGGATTTGGAAACTGTAAATAACCACCTCAAGAAAAGCATCAGAAAAAAAATCAATCTTTGCAACTTTAAATGCTTCTGTGGAAATGAAGTCTAGTTCTGAAGAGTACCAGTAAAATGTTCCCACACCTGTTCCTCACCGTTTGTAATTTGTGATTACATGATGGGCTATAGGCGGTGTGTCAAAATGGCCACACCCAGCCAGACAAGTCCCCCGGGCCTTGATACTCTGTTAGAAACAACATGTTAGTCTTTTTGGTTTGATGACTGCGGCTACTTGAGATGTGAATACTAATCTGAGCCATCTGTCTGCGGAGAGCGGCTCCCCGAGGGCCCCGCACTGAGTCATGGTCAAATAGTTGGTAATGAAGGAACACAGTAATGACCTCACTGCTACTGCTTGAGTATTTCAGATAAGACTGGAGACAAGAGACCTACAGTGAGAGTTGTGTGACAGAACAGTCATCAGTCACATGTACTCACAGCCCTGTGGACGCAAAGCCACGCTGTCAAAATAACTAATAATGTTTTTTTTCTTGTTACCATGTTTCCAAGGCTCAAAATGTATGTACTCTTCACATATTAGCTGTCAAAATACACAGGACATATGAAAATTCAGTGGGTTTATGGCTGACATAACACAATTTAGCTATTCATACAAAGTCATTTGAACTATTTCTCTTGACATGTTTCTAAGATGATTAATTGACCCTCACTCTGGGTCTTTTTTAGCAGAAATAGGCAAATACTCAGTTAGCACTTTCCATAAGCTTGCCAATTCATCTAAATTCTTATGATGCCCTCAGCGTTTTCCCACAAAACCAGCTCCATGTCTAAGTCATTTAATTACGCATGAACTGGGTTATACTACTAGACCACTCATGCAGTCACTTCACACATACTGTCATTTTTTTGTCATTCTTTGCTGACAGCTAATTTTTTAATCCCTTTTCCAGGAGCCCTGCAGATAGAGAACAGTGAGGAGTCCGACCAAGGGAAGTACGAATGTGTGGCCATGAACAGCGCTGGGACCCGCTACTCCGCTCCTGCCAATCTCTACGTACGAGGTAAAGAGGTCTCATAACTATAGAAATATATGTGTCCCCTAAAACATCCCTCAGGGTTTTTGCACCTGATGTTTAATTTTCAGCACAGTCAAACAATAGTGTACTTCACAAAGGCATATTATCGTGTATATAGGCTTTATAAAAACAGTATGATCTTTAATCCTGGGTTTGTTTAGGCCCAGTTTAGTTCTAGTTAAATTAAGTCTGGTTTACACTTGAACCTACCCTAGACCGGGTATAGTCATGTTTGATTCTGGATTAGTCCTGGTTTAGACATGGCTTAGACCTGATTTAGTCTTCACAAAACAATATATAGCCAAGCAATTTGCATTTTTAAATCTTTGCTATATTAAGCAATCTCTAACATTGTCAGTCAAGCTAGTGTGGTCATTAAAATAAAACAAATAACAAATGTGCAGCATCCCTTATTCCCTTTCCTCCTGATGTTGTCTATATCCAATTGCATTATGCTGAGTCATGCTGCTAATGCCTCGTGTTTTGAAAAGATCTTCTTTGGGGTGGTGTATGTATGGGCGTGAGACTTCTTGATTGACATCTTGTTCCATTAACCGCTCAGTGACCTTAACACTAATAAATCCCAGAATACCTTGCACAGATATGAGTGAACTGAATAAGTGTTATTGTGAAATATTCAGATGACCTCACCCATTTGCACTGTCCCTCTCCGTTTCTCTCTCCTTTTTAACCAATTCTCTCACCCATTAGCCTAGCCGTGGCTTCTTTCCAACTGCAATGACTACCATAGCTTCCAGTTTTGGCTGCGAAATTTGACCAGGTGTGGCTTCGGCAGCTGCCTATAAACAATTTCCTCTGCTTCTATGAAAATCCAGCCTTTTCTTTTTTTTTGTATTCAACTGTATCAAAAGGCTCCATTATCCTCTGGTACAACTCGCTGAAAGGCATAGAAGAGCCTAGAGTTTTGGGATTTGTTTTGTTGTGCTGTCTCCAGGAGTAGACTAATGCAGGCCAAGGGCAGAGTTTTCACCAGTCCCGGATCAGACTGGGTCAGCTCTACAGAAAGCTTTGCTATGTCTGACGTAAATGGAACTGAATAGCAGTGGTAGTTCAAATTTACAGGTGTCCCAGTAAGAAATAGCTATACAGACTAAAAATAATAAATAATGGTTGGGATGATTAGAACTTTTTTCAAGATACCCAAAGTGCTTTCCAGTCCATTATTCAGTCCCTTCACAGTCATACTCTGGAAGTTTACAGCTGCCTTGGGTTAGATTCACAGAGAAGTGGCAGCCATACCACGTCTATGACCTCTCACCATCAAAAAACACCACAATTACAAGTGTATAACAGCAGTATGAACTGGTTATAGTGAGATTTGGACCACAAACCAATTATTGGACGACCCGCTCGTCCACTTGAGCCACTGCTGCCCCAAGACAAGTTTTTACATTCATGCTTCCTTCCACCTCTTTATCAAGTAGCTAGTATAGTAGTGAATAAATATAAATGCCTAAATTAGTTCATACTTCCCTTCCCTCCACCAGACAGACCTTGACAAACCACCACTGAGGCAATGTGAAATTAAATTAGAAACTTTTCCCCGCTTGCTCTGAGATGCACTCTATAAAGCGTTAGCATCATTATTTTCAGAGTCCAAGAAAAATGTTTTTGCAACAAACTCTTCCTGCATTAGAAGATCCACAGTTGCAATGATCTGCAATGGATCAAGTTTACAGATTAAACATCACAGGCTCCAGGCGCTTCAGACCCCTCAAATTAATCACAACTAAACGAGTGAATAAGAACCATATGAGGCCCGTGAATGTTGGAAATTGAATAGCTGCTTTTCAGGAAATTAAATATTTTCAAAAACAAGCTGATCAAATTAGATTGGCCCTCTTCTAAGTGAGTTTTTAAACTAGCTTTCAGTTGCGTTATATTGTTTTTTGCCTGGCGATTAGCTTGGTTTGGCATCAGTTTGTTACCTTGATGCATTTCTACCAATGTTTTCTTAAATTCTGCCACATTTAAACAGGTAAGAGTATAATTGAAGCTTTTGAGTCACTGTTTTAATCATTTCAGTTTTTGTGTGGTCCTGGTTGAACATAGGTATATATTTACCAACATAAATGGCTTTGCGGTATAATTAAAGAGTTGATATATAGACTATATTGGACCTACCACACGGTTTAAAGCTTCCATGTTGTGAAGGCACACTAGACTGAAGTCTCATCTATTAATCACGTCTGTCTGTCACTGGTACAGACAGCCCTTTTCCCCTCTCAGGTAATTACAGTAGAGAGTGGCCCGGCGCCAGCTCAGCCCCTCAGGCCCAGCCAGAGTGTAACACCACCCAGGTAGCTGTCAACTCTTTGGCCCCAACACCAAGCTTTTCCACCAAGCTCGGCACACCGGTTCGAGAGATAGAAATCAAACCAAGCGTAACCTTTTAAAGGTCTGCTTGGCTGGAATGGAGAACAAAATGGGGGGTTCCAGCCATGTTTTTAGTCTGCCATTGTTCCGGCTCCAGCAACAAGGAGACAGGACCTGTGGGGTTGAGCTATCGCCGGGCCGGTTGATTGGGTTTTAAACATGTGGGACTCGACTCAAGTGGCCCCTGACATGCCTGCCGTATATTTCTCCTCTTGTTATGTGTTGGTGATACTCCTGAGAGAAGATTAGGGGGCTTAAAGGAGCTGCTATATCCATCCACAAACACAACAATCTAGATTGCATTTTTTGATTTATGGCCCCCGGAGTTAGAAATGTGCTAACAACTCAATCTGATAATGTTGGGGTATAAAAGAAACATTAAGTCCAACCACAATTCTTCTATTTGTAATTCCAAATGTGCTAGTAGTTCTGCACATTTGAGTCCACTTTGATTTATATAGAGATTTAAAAAAATGTGATGTTTCTTGATTAACCGGGGACATTGTAGACTCATACAGAATAAGAAGATATGCCTTGATCTTTGCAAAGTTTCTTATTTACACCTATACTCCCTGAAGGTTGGTAAACATAGTGTATTTAAATAAATAAAAATAGACTAATTGAAAGTAGATACAATATACTAGTGCATCCAAGGGTAATTATTTACATCAGTTTTAGATTATGCAAACAAAAATCGTTAAAATGTATTTTCTGTTAAATGACATCACTGGTTTACATAGAGTGCATTCACCAAACAATGCCTCAGAATGTCCCTGTAACAATACTCCAGGCGACACATAAAGGGGATTTTTGTTTTACCACCTTGTGTTTCACCCATACTCTTGTCAGACCACCATTCTTTGTGCAAGCCCTGTTTGTTTTTTCTCTAATACCATCGCCACCTGATCCAATTCCTGTCTGCAGCTACACAAATATGCTGGCGGCACCTCTGTCACCACCTTTGTCTTGACATTTTCTAGCCTGCATTTCTGCTCCATGTGGGGAGGAAAACCTAGCTATAGCAGGTAAATGGGTGGGTCAGACATTTCGTGTGCGTAGGTGTTAAGAGGTCCACCTCGCCATCTTTCTGTCTGCATATCTATTTATGTGCTTCCCACTTCTCATCCATTAAGCCCCGATGCATGTTTGGAGGTGGCAGGTGGATGTGCCGGGGGTCACTTTGCACCTGACCCACTGCTGCTGTCAACGCTGAAGGGAGGACTATATCAAAATAAAAAAAAAAAACGTGGGCAGAATTGCAGTAAAGCAGGCCCTGTCTGTAGTTGTGCAAGATTTGTGTGCTTCATTTGTCAAGCGCTTATACCCACATCGGTGTCAGGACGTCAGCCGCTGTCTGCTGCCACTCCTTCATATATTCTGTGTAACATGTCAATACGTCAACTGGGATAAAGTGCTGCAGCTGGGCTCGGCTTTTATCAAAACATCTTCATGCTGGTCCTTGTGTGTCTCTATGTCTGTAAAGGTGTGTCATGGAGGGAAGCCACAATGTTTTAATGAAGAGAGTTTGCATACTGTAGATTGTGAGTTTCCCTCCCTGACACATGCATACACCTGCTGGTCACAAGGTACCAACAATCAATGACATGATAGCAACTGCATTCAGACATCAACTTAGTGCTTTTAGACATATTCAAGTCAATCTGATTATGTGAATTGAAGAGTGATGGGGATTTCAATGCATTATTAATTGTCTGAATGGTTGGCTATTTTTTTTTAAAAGGGTACTGAGGGCAAACAGTAACTTAAGTAACTCATTTCATCAATGTCTTAGCAGATCCTTACAGAGTGTACCTTACAGAGTGGTCAGTACGTGTATATGTCAATGCATTTATATTTGTACCATTTCACTAACCCCCACTGTCTCTACACATGTTTCACTGTCTCCACTTCTTCATTTCCATTGCTCACCTTCATCAAATCACTTCACCCACGAACAGGTCAGCGTGAAGGTTGGTAACTTCAATCCTCTTTCTTCCCAAGTTGATACAGCCCCTATAGGTGACTCCCCCATCCTCCAGAACCCCTCCCTGGAAATAGTAACTTCAGTCCTGTTTTTAGTTCCCCATTGTAGCCTTATTGGTCAATTGTATTATAGCATGAATGTATCCCTTTAGTTTTTGCATGCTTTCTATTGCCGCTCCCTATACTATTCTGTACCTGTTTGAGTCAGTCTTGCCAAAACATATTTAGTTTAACTGTGTGTAGTGTAACTGACCTCTTGACCTCAACAGACTCAGCAGGATACCTGTTTTTAAGTAACCATGGAGAACTTCTTATCACATTAATTTATAACCTTTGGAGGACCAAACAGGAAATTCCAATGTGGTTGTATAAAGATGTGACCAGCCACTCTTTCGATGAGATCAAAGACTCCAAACACAACCAAAAATTGAAGAAACTGATTAACAACGGATTAATTAGTTCTTTAGACTCGGACCCCAACGTGTACAGACGTAAATACACAATGTTGTGGTAATGGAGTTAACCATTTGTCATTGTGTTGGATCCTGCATCTCGGGTAACTTTTATGACCCTAGCCTGGGGCTGCATGCC
>JAVQKC010055709.1:0-11055 GCA_036025475.1 Philypnodon macrostomus
TTATATAAATCCGTCACCCTCATTTTATTTTGTGTTTATATATATTTAATCTTACAATATATATATATATATATATATATATATATATATTTTTAGTATGCTTTATTTTGGTTAATTTACTTGGTTATGGACAATACGCCACAATACACAAGTACTGGAGTTTAAGTGTCTTCCCCAAGGACACATAAGCGTTATGTAGCCTACAAGACTCTTTCAAAGTTTGTAAACAGAATGTTATAAATTCCGGAATGGAGACAACTGGAGGCGAGACCATAATACATTTTCAATGGAGAAATTAGAATTAGCCACAAAATATTGCAAATGAAGATGGTTTTGAAAATTAGTGAATGTACCTCACATTGTGTGTGTATTTAATGTACAAAATTAGTAACAGGTTTTAGGTTTTACAGAAATGATTTTTTGTTGATGTTTTTTGTCCCTATTTAATATATATATATATATATATAATATATATGTCTTATTTCCCTTGGGCAGATGGCAGATATACGGTACTGTCATCAGGCACCTAATTCTGTATCTGAATCTTCGTATTGGTCATGACATGTAGAAATCCATTTAGGTTTTTTTTTAGTTTTTTTTAACTACAATACAATTTCAGCCTTTGGAGAGAGTGTATGAGACTAAATTGTGCTTTGAACATGGGTGTAAGTTGTTCAAGTCCACTTATGGAGAAGATGTGGCTGAGTGACAGATGAGGGCAGCATAACATGAACACTGGCCATTTCTCTGCGGTAGGGCTATTCTAGAAGCCATCATTAAGTTGTCAGCATCCCAGACACAACTCTCTCTCCTCACATCCACATGTTAGTTTTATTAGAAAGTCTTGGAGCCCTTTTGACCCTTGGGGGCCTCCGTCCTCTGGTCAGTATGGAACCTAAGTGCTCTATTAATCATTTGTTTAGAGCAGGAGATATTTTGAGACACTGTTTAAGAAATGTGGGTAAAAATAGTATCGGGAGATGGAGACAGGAGTCCGCCGCTCATCACTTAAACTGTCAGGACACGTGGGCCCCTGGGGACGGGACAGGAGACCCCTTTGGCCCCGACGGTCAGAGGTCCCAAAGGTTTATCATTATTAGCAGTCAGGACATGTGCAGTTAACACAATGGTTACAAATGCTTCCAGAAAATCTTAAGAGAATCCAATGGAACGTCAGTCGTTCTATTTGTCCTGATGCAAACATTAAAACATTAAACTTGCTCATTGGGAACGCTAATTATGTCAAACAACAAATAACAGGAGCAACTTTATTAGCATTTAGCTCAGGTAGATGTTATTTTGCATTGTTTGTTTCCGCTAAGCCGACCTACATGGAGATACAAGACACCATGCTCAGGGGTTGGACAGTTCGTCCTGTTCAAACTGAAATATTCAAACATTATTTTAAGGTCTGAATGTTTCTCTGAACAGAGCGTTTTCCCTCAAGCATACAGCACACAACATGTCCTCAGACAAATCTTTAGAAACAGCCCCATTAACCCAGCTTCCTTTGATTATACCCCACCGAGCTGACTTGTAACCTAGCAACTGTAAACAACAATGGTAGGACAACAAAAGTAGAGAGCTAAGCTACAGCCATCATTGTGCAGTACAACCTCTTCTCATCTGCATCACCACCTCAGTAACAGAACCATCTCACTCTCCTCTATCACCACTTCAGCAGCAAAACCATCTTACTCTCCTCCATCACCACCTCAGCAGCAAAACCATCTTACTCTTTTCTATTACCACCTCAGCAGTAGAACCATCTCACTCTCCTCCATCACTACCTCAGCAGTAGAACCATCTCACTCTCCTCCATCTCCACCTCAGCAGCAGAACCATCTCACACTCCTCCATCACCACCTCAGCAGCAGAACCATCTCACTCTCCTGCATCACCACCTCAGCAGCATAACCATCTCACTCACCTCCATCACCACCTCAGCAGCAGAACCATTTTACGTTCCTCTATCACCACCTTAGCAGTAGACCCATCGCACTCTTCTCCATCACCACCACGGCAGCAGAACCCTCTCACTCTCCTCCATCACCACCTCAGCAGCAGAACATCACAGTCTTTTCCATCACCACCTCAGCAGCAGAACCATCACACTCTTCTCCATCACCAACTCAGTAGCAGAACCATCTCACTCTCCTCCTTCACCACCTCAGTAGCAGAACCATCTCACTCTCCTCAATCATCACCTCAAATTAGCTAACACTCCACAGCTGGTTTAGCCACAAATTGTGCAATCTAACGTTCATATTTCATCTTTCTGGTTGTGTGCTTTACTTGTCGAGCAAAGGGTTGTGTTCAAAAACAACTGTAGAACACAGCTGCCACCTGCTCCAGCACTAAATGCCACAGGTAAGAGAGCTATTTGTGCACTGACAGTGATGGGAAAAAAATGTCACAGGATCAAATCATTAATCTTGTCAAATATTGTCATATGACAGAGAAAGTACAGGTGTGGGGATTGCATCGTCTGATAAAACATTACTTACGGACGTTTTTCCAATAAGCCATGGACTCGCCGCTGTCAATATTTGCAGGGGATGCGAGGTCTGCCCCGGCGAAGGCCATTTTGCGAGGAGCAGAGAGCCTGCTGGGAAAAATACAGTGGTTCATGCTGGGTCTCTGGGAAGCTGAAAAGCCACTGGCGAAAAGCTATGAATTATTTTGAGCGCAAAATACATTTTCTTTGAAGACTGTGGGGCCATTAGAGCCCTTTTGCTCCCTTTTAAATTGTTTTTATGCTGTGAGTAATGTTAACCTTTGCTTTTGTAGTCATGAAATTCTCTCCGCACCTCTTTCTCCTGCCACAAAGCCAGGCGGGAATACAGCAGATAAGTACGGGAACCATTTATCGTCAGGAAGAAGGAACTAAAGGCTTTCTGATGTGGGCTCATTGTACATAAGAATAAACCTGTGAAATTAACTGCGCTTTAGAACCAGAGCCACACTGTTAAAATATAGGCCTCTGTATTTAATAGACTTGATTAGCTACTACTGCCATTACCCTCTATTTTAGCCAAGACTGCTGTAGTAGTCAGGAGCTGGGACATATCAGGGTGACATTCTGAAATGGGTTCTATCACTTCACATTATAACAAAGGCCAGGCCGGTTTCAGGTTGAGTTCTTTCAGTACACTGTCCTTCATTTCTGTGTGGGCAGTAAACTGATCAGAACCATCCCTCCCAGCACATGAACTGTTCACATCCCTCCTACCAGACAGCCATCTTAAAAAAGAACCAAAGCAACATCTTCCTAGAGGCTGTATAGGCCTTCGTCATACACTCATGGGGCTCATTCGTTTTACTCATGCATGATTAAAATTGATTTGTATTGTATTTCCTCTTGTTTAGTTCCAAAGTCAGTACTACAGTATACAACAAGATGAGTTGAATGCTGCAAAGAACTGACCCACTTTTTAAAAAGATACTATTTGTCTATACACATTTCAGCAGGTGTCTTTTTTAAAAACGATTAGCCCACAATGGTCAGCATTGCGGATAGTCACTGCTAACAGACTGCAGTAAGAGCTACAATGCCCTTTGGATTCATCTAGTTCTGGGTCTCTATGCAAAATTTCTGAACTTTTAACAATGTTATAATGTTTATACCTGAACGCATATCCAAAGTTGTGTTTTGTTTCATTCACACATGTTGAGGTATAGTCATCTCCATGAACTGAAAATGGACTCACCATAGACTCTTTAAAATGTTTGTCATTTGGGATGTTCACAGTCCTGGAATGAAGGTGACTGGAGCAAAAGTGAGTTAACTTTTTATTTGTGGAGAAGGATAGAATAATAATTCCGTAAAACCTGAAAATCAAGAATTTTGTAACTAATGTGTACATTAAATAAACATACAAAGTGAAGTACATTCACTAATGTTTCCTAACCAGTCTCTGACATCACCTACATGTAGCAGAGTGGTTGTCATTTGTCAAAACCATCTTCATTTGCAATATTTTGAGGCTAATGCTAATTTCTCCATTGAAAATGTATTATGGTCTTGTCTCCAGTTGCCTCCATTCTGGAATGTATAGCTTTCTGTTCAACAAACTTTGAAAGGGTCTATAGTGTATCTTAAAGGGTCCGTGTTCGGCTAATTTAATAAATCATTTACAATAAGGAGGAACACATACACTAAATAAATAGTAAACACGAGAGAGAGACAGAGGCTTTTGTTTCCAAAGCACCCCACCTTCCTTTCCGCCAGGCGTCTTCATTCGTTTTACCATGATGAACAAAGAATGAGAGAAATGCCCCTCACAACAAGCATTTTCATTTGTCAACTTGAGCAAGTGCAAATGAATTATACTTCGTACATGGACCGGCCATGTTTTATAACTTTACACGCCAGTACCTTAAAAACAGATTATATTTCAAATCAATTTTGCATTGTTGAAGAACCTTCACATAATGATTTCTTCAAAAAGGAGACATTATCTATAGACTTTTGTGTATCCAAAATCCAAAATTCACGCGATTTCGTTTATGTTCAGCAGGATTATTGGCTCAATAAAAGTGCATCAAAACATTAATTAGTGAATTACTTAATTGTCATTAATCGAAGAACTCCAAACTCAATCCAGTTCTGCATTTTCATGATATGTACCTGTGTGCGACAGCTGAAAAAGATCCAGCAAAGACTTTTTGAGTTATTGCGTTCACAGTTTTGGCCTGTTATTAATTAATTACTTAATTAATATCAA
Source organism: Philypnodon macrostomus (assembly GCA_036025475.1). NCBI lineage: Eukaryota > Metazoa > Chordata > Actinopteri > Gobiiformes > Eleotridae > Philypnodon > Philypnodon macrostomus. The sequence continues at coordinate 4,728 of JAVQKC010055709.1, forward strand.
TCAAAGAAGTACCCAAATCGATACAGTTCGGCGTCTTTATGGTATGCACCTGTGTGCAAATGTTGAAACTGATCCGGCAATTCGTTTTTGAGTTATCGCGTTCACAGCTAGGATCTGCTGTTTTCGCCGATATTATAATAATAATAATACATTTTTTATAGCGCTTTATTAGGACACTCAAAGACACTTTACATATTTTGTTTTTTTCATTCACTCCAGTCACACCTGATGGTGGGGCACGCTGCCAGTTTGCGGCTACGGCCCCTCCGACCCCTACCGACCACTACCGACCACCAATCACACAACCACATTCATTCATAGGCAATGTGGGTTAAGTGTCTTGCCCAGGGACACAACGACAGTGTGTGCTCAGACAGGGACTCGAACCACCGACCCTCTGGTTGAAGGGCGAGCACCTACCCACTGCGCCACTGCCGCCCCTTGTAGGTTCTCAAGTTTTTACAATTACACTAACGTGGTTTTAAATCAAATCAATGCAACTTTTTTAACCAAACATAGTCATAGTAAATGTGATGGCTAAATTAGTTGTTGTGGGGTGAATGAAGCTTCCTTTCTAGTTAAGTTCTGTTATGATAAAGTTTAGAATTTTTTGATGATCTTTTGATGAACAAAAGTATACTATGGATTTATGCACTCTTTAAATTTAAACAAAAAGAATATGATAATTTCATAAATGGTTATAATAGATATGGTAGTCAAGTTCCTGTCTGTTTTTTGAACATGAGTTAATAAAGTTAAATAATTTGAGGCCATCAGTTCCAAGTTCCCTTCAGTTGACTTGAGGTTTTACAGTGTATGTTGTATAATGATGGCTCCTCTGTTCTTCGACCCAGCTCGGATGAAAGCAAACCTTTGTCATCCTCAATCGTGTTTTTAAATGAGCGTGGCCGGCCAGCGTTCGGTGACCTGCCGCGCCCCCTCCCTCACCCACCCGCCTCATAAACGTCCACGGCTCCCTTGTAACAAGCAGGATTCTCATAGATCTCGATTAATTTGTGTCACACCAGGGATTCCCTGAACAAAGATGCTGTTTGCCACATTACCCGCAACATCTATGCATTATTAAGGCAAGAAAAACAGCCTGAAAAACAGTCGGGCTTGGTTACAGAGCTAAACGATGGGAGCCAAGAAGGAAAAAACATAAGATACAAGAAAAAGGGTGACTAATGATAAAAGGCTAGCATTTTAAATACTGTTGTGGTCGCATATGTTACAGATCTGACTGTTAAGCCTCACTCCCTCTCTATACCGTATCCTTTTATTAAACAGATTTCCCAAGATGCATCTCAACCGGCTCACATCAGTGTGCATGTAGCTACAGCTTACACTGAAGTCTGAACACAATGCTATTAAAACGCGATGTGTCAAAAGGACTTTCACCGAATAAAGGGCATTTTAACAGCTTCATGTAAGTCCGAGAGTCTCCTCCGGTCAAAACAATCTGCTGCATTCTTACCTGCAAATTTGTCTTGTTTTTTTTCTAGTTAGTGGTTGCAGGTAGCTGGAACTCATCCCAGCAAATATGGGACTTAAGCAGGGTACAGTGGGCAATGGTTAGTCGTTGGGTGACAAAGAGATTGACAGACAACCACTCATTCTCACTATGGACAATGTAGATTCACCGATCTTCCTAACACATGTCACACGGAGAGGACATGCAGACTCCACTCAAACTCCACCCTGCCACTGTTATGGGGTGGACACACACTTAGAGCAACCTGACGCCCACAAGCAGCCACACACAATGCTTTACAAACAGTTAACCTTTTCAAAAGAAGCCATGGAGGAGGGAGCTGTCTGTGGCACAATAATAAAGGGGTTAATCAGGCATTATTTGGGGTTTTAATTAAAGCAGTTCAACATGAAGAAGCTGCTCTGACGAAAACATGAGGAATACGTTAACACAGTGAATGCCTCATCAAGTCCTCAGCCCATAATGAGTTTCATTTAACAGCAGCGCTAAAAGGTCATGAACCACGACACGGCTCCTTTTAACCATAAAATCACTGTATAGGCTCTGATTTCCTGCTGTGATGATCATGATTTGAGAAAAGCTGTGACAGTTTATGGATTAAGTAAAAAGTGACTCTAATGACATTTTAAAGGATCTCCTGCTCCATGAGGGCCATTACTCCTAACATGAGGCGCCCCCCACTGGCTGCAGACCCCTCTGGGCTGGGCACCGCTGCTTTAAACTCACACAGACACACACACAGTGTACCTTTACCTTCTCAACAGTGGCAGTAATAAGATCAAACTTGCTGAGAGAAACCCAACCTTTGTTTTATCCGATGGAGGCATGAAATGAGATTCTATTAATACTCTCAGCCCAATTGGGCCGGCTGGCTGACTCCCAACGGAGGCAGCACTGAAAAGGTTAGGTGCGGCAATTACGCAGGTGGAGTTGCAGAGGAGATGGGGGTGAGAAGGAGATGATTCTGCCTTGATCACAGCGTCTCAAAAAGGTGTTATCAGCTGCGGCGGCGAGAGAGCAAACGAGAGCCATGGAGAGGGGGGGGCTGCCAGAACGGCGTTAATGACTTGCCTTGTTTTTTGAAGCGAGGAGTTGCCTTTTCAAACGCAAGGCAATTAGTGAGGGACTTGTTCTGTTGTGCTCAGGCTACTGCAGTGACTGAGCTGTCACCTACTGCTGATCAATGCTGGACTCCAGCCACTGGCGCAAAACTGAAGCCATGGAAATGACACTGTGACCAGAGGATTTGTGGGACATCACTGTAACTATCGAGCACTGAGGTGAATGTAACATCTGCTCCACTCAATGCAATACAGTGCAATAAGTGTGGTATAAAAACTGACAACAGAAAAACAACCAACTATATTTAACCATAATGCAGCTGTCAGCATTTTTACAGGTGTAACTTCTTTCTAAGGGAAATGGACTTGCTGACATCCTTGCTTATCTGGCCTCCGGTAATATTTATGAAATAGTAATGCAAAACTACTTCCATGTAATGATTCAATATGAAGAACGACTACTATCATCACAAAGGACATTTCTGACATGGCCATGGAGATTGTATTAGACCATACAACACGCTCTTCTCATAGAGTTGCGTTCAGCACTGGTTCACCATATCCAAATGCACACAGCTAAGGTTACACAGATAATTGGAGCCCTTCAAATCCCATTATGTTGCCTTCCTTAAAAGAACAAGAAAATACAGAGAAATTTGCCCCTTCTCTTGCCTCTCCCTCAGTCTTTGTCTCCTTGGATTATCCGGTAGCGCAGCGACACACCCACCATTAGTTTGCTTCTGCTGCTGACCCCAGTCATTCATTTAATTGGCTGTTAATTGCTATTCTCTCTACAAGACACAATGTATATGTGCAGCTATATTTAGGCTCTCCCCTCAATGGCTCTTCATGCTAAATTACAACTTTCAGGCAGGCGCTGAAGGGCCCCATTGTGGCCTGTCGTTCTCCCCCTGTGAGACTGACTGACAGGCCCGGGAGGAGGGGGGCATCTTGCTCATGTCCCTCCCATTGACTACCATAGACCGTGCACTCGTTACTGTTCTCTGCTGTACTGTAGACTCTGACACCTGGATCTGTCCGCCTGTCACTCCTGTGTCCTCTCGTGTTCAACAAAAACACTGCAACATCCCGTCTGTTGGCAATGATGACTTACTTCACCATCTCACTTTCTTACCCCCTTTCTGCCAACCTGGACCATGTAGAACAGAGGATACAAGCGTTTTTTGTGGGGGCCAAATATGAACATGCATAACCCGTATAGTGAGTTATGTATAAGAAATTCATCCTAACTTCTATGTAAAGGAGCAATGCATTTCATTTTTCATGTTTTTTTTTGTTTTGACAGTGCACATTAATGACCATATACATGTGAATATGCAGGAACAGAGGCTAATTTCCATCCTTCAGGCGGCCAGGATGTAAAGGCCACATAAAATCTTGTCATGTTCCACACTTTGGATACCCCTAATGTAGAGGTTGGGCACTTGAAGACCCTCATAAAACTATTTGTCCAATATGAGACAGATTTTTGACAGTTTTCATTAACCGTCTACAATATTCACACAACAGATCCTAATACAGCAAACCACCAAGAATTAGAATGAAGAAGAAAGGTGTGGTTGTTGGTGTTTGTTAGACTGCAAATTTAAATTGGCCTATATAACAATATCTGGGTTTACAGAGAATGATTTCAATATCCAGTGAGCAGCAGTTCTGTGAGCAAAAATGTCTTGTAGATGCCAGAGGTCAGAAACAACAGAAAAGCAACATTAGCTCACAACACAGCTTGTTATATCAAGGCCATCTCCAACCCCCCTGAAGCTTTAACAGTTATTCAAGCCTTAAATATGTCTGTGTTTAATTATTTCTCTACCTCTCCATGTCCTGCTCTGTCCATTTTACCCACTAGTGTACATTGGACCAGCTGCGTCTGACTCATATGGATTGCAGCACACACTAAATACAGTGCAGCGTCAGGAATGTTGGTCACACAGATGTGAGATTGACTGATGACATGGGCCCAGCGGCTGACGTCATTTGGTGGAAATCCCGGATTACTCAATCCACACCCCTCTATCCTGTCCCTCTGTCCCGTCCATTTTCTATGTTTTAACAGCAAAAGCAAGGTTCGCCGGAAAAATTGAGCTGGCGCGACAAGAGAGATAGGGAAAGAAAACATTCGGAAGGGTGCAGCATGGGGAGTTTTCCTGATTTATGGCTCTGACTTTTCATTTGTAATACCCTGATTATCTTCGGGGAGCAGGGCTGGTGAGGGGTAAGAGGACTGAGCGGCTTAATAATGTGTATATGCACCACAGCAGAGGAGAAAGAAAAAAAAGTGGCTCCTCCCGTTCCAGCCGGTGAAAAGTCGTACTACCACTTTGTAATGTTAACTATCTTTTGATATATGTGCTTGATTTAGGTTTCAGAAATTGATCATCTATGACTTATACATACAAACGTATAGGGTTTACAGAGAATGGTTTAGAAAAGATTTACTATTCAGAGAGCAGCATTTGTATGGGCAAAAATGCCTTGTTGATGCCAAAGGTCAGAGATTGGTTGGAGCTCAAACAAATTTCATTTCATCAAGTTCTGCAGAAGAGCATCAATAAATGCACAAGAGGAAAACACAGGTGGCTACAGCCCCACAGACGGTTTCTCTGTATTAGATACAAGGTCTAAAAAAGTGCCCATTAAGTTTAAATAAATAGACTATTTTTTTCAAGCATTTGTCCCTCGATAAACCGATTAAACCCAGAGTTGTTTTCTTTCTACCGCTTGTAATGTTTTCTCTTCTTTAACCATCTTTTCTGATAGGAATGTAAGCTATGAGGATTTTATATGAACGTGTGCTTCATTTAGTTCCCTCGCTCTTTCATTCTTGGCTTTCGGAGGAACGAGATCCGCCGAGACAGACAGTGATGAGATAATTAGTGCAAACTCTTTTCCTAATGACAACTGCTCTAACATTACAAGTCCCACCGCCACAGCAGACTAATCAGATAAACTGAGAATTACTCTGTTAGCAAAGTGAGATCATTTTCACAGTGGCTTAAAAAAACACAAAAAACTATAACACTTTTTTTTAAGCTTTTTGGATTGATTTTACTTTATTTGTTTATCTTGGGATCAGCATTGTGATAAAACATTTGCCGAAATAAATAAGGTTAGGTGCATATCCATCTAATAATAATAATAATAACGGTTTGGATTTATATTGCGCTTTTATAATGCCCAAGGCTTTGAAGCTGAACGTAGCTCCAGCTGTCCTGGGTCACAGTGACGGAAGCGTGACCACCTCCGACCAACCACACTACTATATTCATTCATAGGCAATGCGGGTTAAGTATCTTGCCCAGGGACACAACAACGGCATGCGCTCGGACGGTGACTCGAACCGGTGACTCGAACCGGTGACTCGAACTGGTGACTCGAACCGGTGACTTGAACCGGTGACCTACCCTCTTTCCCCCCGCTAGCCACACCCACATTACGACCACAGCCAATGCAGTCGATGGTAGTTTCAGTTTCAGTTTCAAGTTTATTTGTCATCTGCAGGTTCAACACAAGGTCAAAAATGCAATGAAATGCTTAGGATCAGAAGAACCGTTAGACTCGCTAGGATAATCAGGAGGTACTAGTAGCATGCAATAATAGTACATGGTAAAAAAAATGTGCAAAAAAGAGATAAAAAACAATATAATAAACATATAATAAAAAAGTACAATATAAATACAAAGGTGCAGGTAGGATTAAATAAGGTGTAAGTAGAGTATTTCACAGGTGGTAAAATACTTCAGATGAATTT
>JAVQKC010055721.1:0-10074 GCA_036025475.1 Philypnodon macrostomus
ACAGAGTTAATTAATTAAATTAGTAGCCTACTTCATGTACCCTCCCAAAAAAGCTTGGCCCCAGCCTGGCCCCCCCATTTATAATGGTCTAGAACCGCCCCTGCGTAGAAGCGAAAGAAGGAAATTTCACCTCTGTTTGAAGTGACCTGTTTCAAAATGTCAAGCAACCAAATAGACGCGTCAGATGTGAAATTCCAGCATCTGTCACGTCTGGTGTGAATGCACCATTACTGTCTTTGAATGCCGCAGTTTTCATAACAGTTTTACACACACTAGTGTTTTTTGAGTGGTAACACATCTGGACTTTGCAATGCGTTGTCACGTAATAAATGTGAAACATCATTTAGATCTCACATGGGGAATTTAATTTATCCAGTTTGTGATCATATGTCCCTGTGTAGGTGCAAGGTCTGCTACTATTTCAAATAATTATGCCACATCATTATATTGGCAAAACATCGATATTATGGAATCACATAGGTCCGCCCCCACAGATCCTACGTTTGAACACAAATTGATCAGTTTCAACTTTTACACACAGGTACATTGAGGAAACTCAATTCTTTTAATGTCTCAGTTAAACATTTTAAATGCGTTCTATCATTCCTTTATTGAAAGTCTGTTAAAAGTCTTTTCATTCATTTGTTGGTTTCATGGACTATCTGTCAGAGACAAAAACAGTCCTAAAGTATGTAGCAAGATCAGGAGTCCAGATGTCAGACCTGAGCCCTGTTTGGAGGAAAGAGTGCTTCAGAAAACTTAAACCATACTGAACCAGCCCAACCATGTACAAAAGATTCAGTTCATGTTAATCATCCCATCACCATCAGGCTTTTAAACTCTATTGGCCTGTAGCCAAAGAGCTTGTCTTTTTTATTGTTTTATATGGATCTTAATTGCTTGTTAACAATATAAAAAACCCTTAGAAAACACAATGTCTGATTAAGGTGCAAATTGGTGCCATACTCTCATGATAATCTAAGCATTATAATCACACAGTTTTAGATTAAATTGTTTCTACTAAAAGTCAAGTGTAGCCTTTTAATTGTTTGGTGTCCCGGGCCACCAACACCTCCAGTCAGTCAATTTGTGAGATAAACAATCTTTGTTAGCCTTAGCTCAGCAGTTAGCGTAGCTTAGCACAGCTTTAGGATGTTGTCTCCCTCGGTTTTTCCCTTTTCTTCCTCTTTTCTGCTGTGTGTGCCATATGCTCAGTGAGATGACTGCCCCTTTCAGTGAAGAGGATAGGAGCAGGTGTCTTAAGTGTAGTTTGTTTGTAGTTTTGAAGGCTAGGCTGGCAGAATTAGAAGTGCATATCAGTTCAGTTTAGGCTAGGCTGGTTAGCTAGGCTGGTTAGCCAGGCAGCTACAGGGGCCGCAGACCGTGCTAGCTATAGCAGCAAGGCCAGCCCCCCAGCGACTCCCGATTTGTGACGATCAGGAGGAAACATAGCAGTAAATACAAACCCAGGTTCCATCGACTTGTGATTGACGTAGTCGATGTGTAACCTTGCCAAATCGATGTCAGAGGTAGTATTCTCTGGTCCCCTGCCCAATTTGGTCAATGATGAAATGTATGCTTTTCATCATTAAACTGATCTTTATTGATAATTGTTATTGCTGTGCATTTTAGGGAAAGCCGGGTCCCATACGGGGAGATGGCATATATCCCAAGTTTGATGGTGCCGCTCTCTTATCTAGGACTATGGCTGGTAGGGCTTTTGATCCAAAGTGATGAAAGTTCTCTGAGTTTCAAACTGAGCCATCACAAATAATGTGTCAAACAGTTCAATAAAAAAGGACTGCCCAATGCTCATTACATACAATGATGTGATGTGATGGAGTGAGTTCAAGAAATCTAGTAAAAAATAAGCACTTCTATCAACATCATCATAAACAAGAATATAAAGATAGAATTATAGATCATAAAATGGACTTGCTTTATTTTTCGGGAACTTTGTTACAACAGGATGAATATGTCAGACTGAATGAAACCACCCCTCCAACATGTGAACGTTTAAACAGCTCTAAGCACTGGCCGAAGTGGTGAAGTAGCTCTGATATCTCACTCCAGCTTATTGCTTAGCCCTAAACTTACACACTTTTTGTTCATTTGAAAGCCTTATGCTCTCAATAACTCATCCTAACTGGAAGAAACAAAAAGCAGCTCTGCTTGTAATTATCTACTGGCCTCCTGGCCCTTATTTTGAAATCTTAAATTACTTTTCAGACTTATTATCCAGTATAGTGTTAGACTCGGATAAGATGGTAAGAGACTTCATCTAAGACAGCACTGACAGTCTAGGCAATACATTCACTACTTTATTAGTCTCAGTGGGTTTTGTTCAAAATGTAAATGAGCCTATTCATAAACACAACCACACACTGGACCTAGTCTTACCCTTACGGCATAGAGTCAGTTAAAAGTCCTCCCTCTTAATCCCATGCTCTCGTATCATTATCTTATCACATTTCAGCGCTTTCTCAAGGACTATACTGTTCCTGCAAGTAAAACGCTCAGTGGAACATTGTATACCTGCTTCTCTTTAATAATAAAATAAACATTATAAGAGATAAACTAGATCAAGACGTTCCTACTATCAGCCAGGAGGAAGCTAACATGTTATCATGTCGTCTAAAGCATCTAGTTGTACACCTATCTACAAAACTTTTTAAAAGGGTTTTCACCTTAATTAGAGAAGCTATACTGATTATAAACTCTTCTTTGGAAACAGGTTGTGTGCCACAGTCTTTTAAATATGTAATTGTAAAACCTCTTCTGAAAAAGCCTAACCTCGATCCAGACATCTTATCTAACTATAGACCAATATCAAACCATCCTTTCATTTGTAAAGTTCTTGAAAATCTAGTAGTTGAATAGCTTAGTTACCACTTGCAGTATAATGGTTTATTTGAAGACTTTCAGTCAGGATTGAGACCTCATCATAGCACTGAAACAGCCCTAGTTAAATTTACTAATGACTTATTATTTGCTGCAGAAAATCGAATGGTATCAATCTTGGTTCTGTTGGACCTCAGCACTGCCTTCAATACCACTGATTACAGAATCTTATTGCAGAGGTTAGAGAGTGATATATGGATTAAAGATACAGCTCTTTCTTGGTTTCAATCTTACTTATCAGATAGAAATCAATTCAATAGTGTAAATGTATCTTCTGAATTGTTATGCAGATGATACACAGCTGTACCTTTCAATGAAATTGAACCAAACCAACCAAATACAAATGTTAGGAGCATGTATGAAAGACATTAAGACCTGGGTGTCCTATTAGGTCCTAAACGTGTAAGCGACAGACTCACTGACCATATAGTCTCTCTTGATATATTAGTATAGCTTCAAGCTCCACTGTAATGGTGTGTTCACACCAGACGCAACAGACACGAAACCGGTGACAGATTTCAATGTTAAGTCTATGTAAAGGCACGTTGTCGCACGACAAATCATTCTGCGGCACGATAGACGCGAAACTTTGGCGAAACTTTGGCGAAACTTTGGCGAAACTTTGGCGCGCGATAACCCATCAGGAGCCTGCTTTTGTGGGAAGCGACGAGCTGACAAAGTAGCCCCAGGGCGGGGCCACCAGAGGATCTCATTAGAAGTGTCTGTACAGAGCAATAAACACATCTGTGTTGGTTTATACAGACAAGAATACTAAACAGATCTATTTCAGAGTCTCCTGAGATACTGTAGTGAGTAATTAGATGGTTATTTTTGACTGGTACGATCTGAAGCTGAGATTCTCCTGTGAAGGCTGGTCCATGTATCACAAAACATACGAATAAAGATCATTGAAACACACACGTAATGAGATTATCAACAGGACTGACTGAGGAGGGTCTGGGGTTTATTATAAACTGAGGTTTCGAGCTAGATTGGGATTTTACATCCAAACACTGCTATCGGCTAAAGCACCACTAGAGGGAGCTATAGCCCCACCGTGCCTCACATATACACCTGACCACAGCTCATCAAACTGGCATTTTTACAGCTGTCATACGGCCATGATGACAACAGACTGCTCTTCAAGCAAATGAAGTTTTCGCGGCGCGAAACAGGCGAATTCTGTGTTTGTTTCTAGAAACATCAATTCTAAACAGATCTATGTCAAAGTCTCCTTAGATAGTGCAGTAAGTAATCAGATGGTTATTTGTGACTGGAGCAGTGTTTTTGTGTGACTTGTACAATCTGAAGCTGAAGTCCCTGTTTTGAGGCTGGCACTGGTACCACATAAAGCACTAAACATACAAATAAAGATAATAGAAAAACAAACGTGATGAGACTATCAACAGGACTGCCTGAGGAAAATCTTAATTTATTTTATTCATTGAGACCTGGTTTAGTCCTAGCCCCCCTCGCCTGCTGTCAGAGTCCTCATCCTCTGTAGTCCTTGTTTAGTCCTGCTATGTTTTACTGCTAGATTGTCAGCTGTAGGCAGCCCTTTTGACAACAATCAGAAGAGACCGTATCGAATTTTGCTTGGTGTTTGAAGTGAGTTGTTTTCATTTGTACAATCGATCACTAGACACGATAGATGCTTTTTTTTTGCTTCAGACGCATCCGGTGTGAATGCAGCATTAGGAGGGCTCTGGACCCTACGTGACCCAGAGCCCTCTGTGTGTCATGTTGGCAGGGGAAAATGTAAACAGTGTAGTTGTAGCAATTTCAATCTCCATCTGTATGCAATATATTATAGTGACTATATTTTACTCAAATCAATTAAATCAATATTTCTGACCATTACCATGCATTTGTTTGTTACAAGAGCCGAGAGCGATCGTAATCCTAGCTTGCATAAGCTTTACATTATTAGTTAACTGTGAGTGCAAGGAGATGGATTTTTATTAAATCACCTAAGATCTAAAATACGTCTTTTTTTACAGTGGAGCTACTACTTTGTGTTTTTGCTACGATGTCTTAAAAAGTCACAGGAGCAAGACACTTAGCCTGTTTAGCCTCAGAAAGCTAATGTGTGTTGACTTACTATGCAGTAACAATATCATTTATCACAGCAATATAAATTTGTTTTCAAATGTACATGTTAAACACAGACTGTAGAACTGAATACGGTTAGCTCACTATTAGCTTTGCTCTTATTATATTGTTTCTTTCTATTTAACTTTACTAAAAACAGCAGCAGCAGCGATAGTGACTGTCCGGGAGCCTTTGGTGACACAGTGGAGCATGTTACCAAGCGTGACACGTGGATCACAGCATGCCTGTTGTGTAAGTACCTTTTATTTGTAGTACTCTGGCCAAGCTATAGCTGCTGTTGCTTGCGATTGTGTGTGTGGACAAACTAATGCCTTTCTTTCCACTCGGTTTCGCCGTTGGTGTTATGGGATAGGGCGAAGGCCAGACACTGCTCCTCTACAGACCATAGCTAAGGCCCAGGAACCTCCAGCGACCCTCAGTGATGCCAGAGTACAACGCTCATCACAGCTGCCTGTCATGTTAGTACATGTTGTTTGTAGTACTGTGACAGGATTTTAAGTTACTGTATTTAGTCTGCTGTGTTTCTGTGAAGAAGTGGGGTGTGACATTTGGCAAACTGTCGTGAGACAAACATCAAACTCTGGGCTTCACACTCTACCGACTGGGCTAAACCACGGCTCAAACCACAGCCTCATTTCTTTTAGAGTGTTGATGAACAAAGATAGTCAGTAAAATGTTTCTGTTCATCCAGAGTGCAGTGTGCTGCTAAAAAAACTCCCAACATAACACTGTAGATCAGGATGTTGGATCAAAAGCAAAACTAAAAATACATCACATGGCCTTGACTGACAACACAATACACAGACATATAAAAGTGAGCAAACAGCATAATAAACTTATTAAACTCCGGTGGTCACAAGCTACACACTGTGTGTATGTGCTGCATGCAGCATTCAGAAAAAATAGAATCCTTCCCAATTTGACTTCCAATCGACTTGGCATCCAAGCGGTTTCTTTTTCCATGGGGGCTTCTGTGGTGGCCGCTCCATAGCCGTCAGTGTGAATCAGTCGTAACTGGCACCATAACAATCACTACATACATTTTTAGTCTATAAATGAGCAATGTTTTCACATAGCGCAATGTCGTCTAGATGGAGACAGAGAAATACAATAAAGTAGTTTGTGTTCCTCCTCATTCACCAAAAAATGTACTATGGTCTGTATACACAACAGACACAAACCAGCATTTGTAGGAGCTTGCCCTCTATGCTTTACTGCTGTACTGTTGCATTTAAACCAAAGCAAGGGCCTGGTTCACAATTTTGCAACTGCAGTTGTTCTTAAATCATCAGGTCCCAACACACTATATATATGTATATATATATATATATATATATATATATGGATCTAGGACCAAATTATAGCTAAAACCAGGTTAAAATCACAGGAGTGAGCAGCGTAAACAAGAAAAAACAAAATAAAAAAAATTATCAATAAAAGATACTAACATACTATAAAACAATGTAAAAATGACTAAAAGCTAAAAGGCAAGGGCAGGGATTAAAGGGCATAGGCAATAAATATTTAAGAATGTCTGAGTGTTCCTCCACTGCCTCGTCACGTGCCTCGTACTACATCGTCACTCATCGCCTGTCAGAACACAAGGGAGGCTGCCAGTGGGGAGTCTCACTTACCGGATCTCCTCTCCGTGTGCCTTCAGTGACTGCTGACTCGTTTGTACGTCCTATTTCCGCCTTGTCCCTGCATGCTGGCTTTGACCTCCACTATGCCTGTGTCACTGTATTGCCCTTATTCTCTCATGCCATTGCCATTCTCTGCTCTCTCCTCCATCTATCATCTGTCTTTATTTTCTGTTTTGTTTTTACACGTGGGGCATGCTAATGGAAAAACACCTGTGGCTTAATTAGTGATTGTGTGTATCAGGCTGGGGTTGGGTAGTGGGCAGTGGCCTGAACTCAAAAATCAAACAAAATAGACATGCACAAAAAGAAAACTAGACAACTACACAGCAACTACTAAATACTAACTAAATATGGAACACAGCAAAATAAACTGTAAAATACAACCCAAATGCACAGCAAAATATATAAACAAAACATGCAAATAACAATGTTATATGCCATGTAATTCCCCTAACTCCAAAAATTTTAAAGCATAGAGACACAATAAACCATATGCTGCATTCAACAAATTCATAGTACAGGTAAATTGAGTTGTTTCAGTCTTTACAGAATCCTGCTTTCTTTCTATATTTTTTTCCCTGAAGTTACCTTCAAAGAGGTCTTTCAATGTCCAGGGGTTTTTAATTACACAATTACATTGCTTCCCACATTGTAGAGTTCTGTGAACAACAGCTGGGGTTAGAAGATAATGTGTAATGAAATTGTGTAGATTCCATTAACTACTAAATGCAGCCACAATGACTTATGCTAAAGCAACAGTGCATGCCATATCTTTTGTCACAAAAACTGCACTGAAGAGTCACTGTAGATAAGATTATACTCTGATATGTAGGTTTTTCACAACTTTACATATGACAAGGCAAATAAGTAAAACATTCTACAGTGGACAAGTAAATTAACCTGAACCTCACTAAATTAACACAAAACTTAGGTCAGAACCACCCACAGACACAGAAGTGAACAAGTGAAGCATTTTCAAAATAAAGATGTTTTTATGATTAGATTCATTTTTTCCAGTTTCAAGCCTATGCATGATATTTGTAGTCCCTGAACCTTGTGAAATAAAACAAAAAGCCTACACTTCAGTTTCATCTTGATTATTTCATTTCAAATCTATTTTTTTTTCATTCAAATTTATCAAATGTAAGAATAAGTGATGCATTCTGAAAGTAAAGCTCCAAAGATGTCCAGAACCTCCAGACGCTCGCTGCTGTTTCTAAGGGTCCTTTTTAATCAATGCAACCGGTTTCTTTATTTATAGCGAATACACTGCTTTGTGTAGCTTTTTGACTTTCTGAGGTACAAAAAGATAGCTTTAAGTAAACCATTTTAATAAAGCCACCGGTCGAAGAGCCTGGTCTCATCAGAAATAAAAATTCTGTTCCTACATTATTAATGTATTCTTACTCTTACCTAATGAGCGTCTGTTTTTACCAGAACTGTCCCAAGGTTAGATAAACTGAAGGTGAGCTTTAATATTTCAGTATATTTAAATATGTCCACAGACATTATATAGTTATACATCATTAATAGTCATTGTATTTCATTTGCAGTGTTAAGCGATTGGCACCACTAAATTATTGACATAACTGGAACTGTTGAATACTGCTGACAGGGCCCACAGTGCTGCTGGTAAAGACATAGACAAGAAGGCCTGTACATACGCTCCAAAACGCATCTGTATTTAGGTAAAATATAATTTGTCAAAGAAGTAACACAAATATAAACTAGTAAGAACTTTAGACATATCATGTTAATGCATCATAATGTGGTTGCAATAGCATCATTGGGTCTTCAATAGTGCAGTGCAGGTAAAACTTTGACCAGCAATTAACCGATCTCAGCTGACGTCACAAGATCACATGATTTCCATGTAGGCACCATCTTGGATGGAAAAAGCCAGGATATACAAAAAACAACAACCATTTGTGTTTAAAGCTCAGTTTAAACCACAATGGTTCTTTCTTGTTCTACATATGGCTACACAAATCAACAGTTCAAGAATGATGTTTTTGGTTTTATAGACTTCCTGCTGATACTGAACAATGGGTAAAATGGGTTGCCGCAGTAAAAAGACCTAATTTCAAGTGTGAAAAGGGTTGAGAAGGTACTAGTGGAAAAGGGGCATTTGTTTAAATAAAGGTAAATGAAAAATAAATGTAAAAAACTAATACCCTACAATCAAACTCGACACCCTGTTAGGCACACAGAGCCTTGTACGCACCATTAAAACAGACCAATAGATGGCAGTAGTGACTAAGGAAAAATAGGGAGGCATTACTTTGAGTCAATGCTTTGCCACACAACAGGTCTAGTCCAAATAAATCTTAAACTAACCTCATGTGCCTCAAGTATATGTCATCAAAAACAATTTTCTAAATAATGTCTCCTTCACAAAAACATTTTTAATAAAAATCAACAAACCAAATGCATCAGACAGAAGAGACTTTGTGTAAGTTTTATTGGTAATGGTAGTCCTCATAATAATATTATAAAACATTGTTAATAGCCTCTAAACTGCCACATGCCTCACAGTGCTGCCCCCTCCATAGACTCCAAAGCTGCAGTTTGACTTTTGCTCTGTACACTGTAAACCCCAACATAGTTACCAACTCATAATATTTATAGGCATTAAACTCTGCCAAACTTAAAACATCTGGGTATTAGGTACAATAAATTCACTTATAGTTTGTGCAGGGATACTATTTATACATTAACAATCCCGTTTTATCAGACCTATTGAGTTAATCGGGACGTTCTTGACGTCTTGACGTCATGTACGTCCTGACGTCACTGGACCTTTTGTTTCGGTTGACGCATAGATCAAGATGGCTACTCGATGCGGTGGAGCGGAGGTGAGTACAAATGCGGACTTAACATTATTAAACTGGGCTTTGGTGGTGATATTTTAGTAAGTATATGTCAGAAGTAAATGTATTTATTGTTTGAGGTCGTAAATTCTTCAAATGAAGACCGCAGTGGCCGGAAGCCGAATTGGCGGGCTACCTACGCTAGCTAGTTGTTCACAGGGTAAAGTTAAGTTAAAGTTTACGGTCAGATGTTGTTAAACAGCGTTGAGGTTGATCAGTCTTTGACTGTGGTTATGTTCATAAGTATTTTATCTCTACTTGTGTTAAGTGGTCTAATCTGGTAAGTAAAACATTTTCATTAAAAAACAAATACGATAGCGTAAATGCATCGTGTTTACAGCCTATCAGCCAAGTCGTCGCTAACTCAGTTTTAGGTTAATTAGCTTGAAATGGCGTTAGTTCAGTTATTTTTATTATATTGATTTGTCCGACTTGAAAAACAAATATCTTTACTTTCCATGCAATATTTTCTGCAGATCTCCAGATGTGATCAATGGGCAGTATTGATGGACATTTGGCTGCAGCTTTTGGCTCATTTTTAGAGTATA
>JAVQKC010055733.1:0-22905 GCA_036025475.1 Philypnodon macrostomus
TCTGGTCACTTGACAATTTAAGTGTTTACGTTGTCACGTACTATCTGGCTGTAACTCCCAAGTGGCAACAAATCTTAGTGTTCTGATCTCCGAATGGAAGAGTGTTTCCAGATGAGCGAATCCATGGTATGGGTACTGCGTGAGTCCATGAGTGTCCTCCTACAGTGTCACTCTCCATTATAGTAAAAGAGGAGCAGAGGCAGTCGGGCTAAAATAAGAATAGGACGGATGTCACTGTGTCACCGATACAGAAACACATAGTCACGGATTAGAGGGAGCCATTAGGAGCACACCACCAATAGTATATTTGCAGTAGCCTCCGGTGAGTCAGCTCCAACCTGAGTCATCCCTGTTTGTTTTGATGAGCGCTGCCACAACACACAAAGGAAATGACAGCCTTCCCTGTTATTAGTTAAACGCCTGGTTGAGAAAAAGAACGATTTTCCTACTTGGCTTCATAGTGTTCTGATTCATTATTTGGAAGAAGAAAAAATACCGATGTGCCAAACTATAGGCTTAAAATGACCTTTAAGACAAGTCTGTGGCTAATGTTAAAAGCTTTTACTTTCTACAGGACAGACTTTCTAAGCACATGTATGTAGACAAATGTGTCCCTGTAAAAACAGGTAATCATATTTCTACATTGTATCTACCTCATTAAATACAATGTAATACACTGTGTAACTAACTGTAATAACATGTAGCTACATTGTACCTAACCCTAACCCCTAACCATTCTGTATGTAGTTTCATGTTATTACAGTTTGTTACACAGTGTATTACATTGTACTTAATGAGGTAGATACTATGTAGTTAAGGGCTATGTCAAATAAAAAAACAATATGCCCAACAAAGGGCATCACTAAGGTCATTTCTTCCAACACATGCATGTCTTTGGACAGTGGAAAGAAGGCCTGAGTACTTAACATACATACAGTATGGCAATCTTCTATATGGGGTGAAATCAAGTCCAAACAAACAGGTCTTGAAGCCACTTTTAAAGCATATAAGACCGTAAACCTCAGCAGCACATGTTGAAGCACTCTCAAAACCACATGACCATGTTTGAGGAAAGACATGTCAGAGTGAAAATATGCAGCAGTACATTTTATATCAGGCCTGGGAGTCCCTGTGATGGATGGCTCCATGTAAAGGCATGAAGAAGTGCATAAAGTTTGACTGACAGCCACCTGGGAGAAGAAGCTGAAAATGGAGAGATAGAACCATCCACGATACTTTTTCAAATGACAAATCAAGAGTTCGCTAAAAGCAGTTTTAGTAACTATATATCCAGTTTGAGAGATATTCCTTCAATTTGACTCACATCAAGTATGATAGCATAACACAATCATACACTGCAAAAAAGGACTATCTAGTATCAGTTAAAATAACATGAGTTCAGATTATTTATCTTGAGTTGAGTCATTTTGACCAATTTATATGTATTTACTTTTTAGACCTGGGCTATTTGAGTTTCAAAATATGTTTTCTTATTTAATCAAATTATCTGGAACAAGAAAATTGTACATGGAAAAGGAATAGCATATACATCTTATGGCACTGGCAGATCATATATCTTAAAAATGATAATATAAATACTAAAACCACTCATTGAACATAACATTGAAGTGAAAGGCTTGATAAGTATATACATCTCAACTAGTCAAAACAATTCAAATTAGGAAAAATATCAAGTCAATTTACCATATGTAGATATTCCTGTTTTTTGCAGTGTAACTATAATATGAGGCAGGCAATGTGACAGTACTTCTGCTTGAGTATTTTGAAGATAAAGACTGATTTATACCACCTCTGATTACATATAGAACGACCTATTCGACCCATGGGTATCTATTGGTCAGTTTTACACAGTATCCAAGTCCATTTGTAAAGCCATAGATATCTGAACCCGTTGGTGTGTTTTGTATTGTGTTTTGGTTCAATGTATTCTCTTGTTCTTTTCCAGAGAGCTCCTTTCTTGAAACAAATGTTATGTCTGACTTCCCCAGTGCTGCTGTATGTAATAGTTTCTTCAGAAGTCTATGATTGACTCTAGCCTATTTTACTACCATACATTATGTAGAAAGAAAAACTCTAGAATGGTCCGTCCATCTATTATAATGCCCCAAGGCAAAAGATTTTTCTGCACAGCTCAATATTATTCCATCTTTGACTTGGGCAACCCTGAACACAGAGGAACTGTCTCAGGGATATGTGTTCTGCTTCAAACTCCGGCTTTAAAGTCTGGAGTTGTAACATGGCCGCGTTCTGTAGGCATTGATGTACAGTGCATACTTAATGCTATGCTCTCTGGGTTACTCTAGGGAACAGTAAGGAATACAGTCTGCCATTCAGTGCCTCCATCACAAGCCATTTGTCAACTTTTTTTAGTGCACATCAGCAGAGCGAGCTGACAGGAGCTAACCACCTGCCCATACCAACAGTGCACATGGTGACAGGGACTAGAAGGTATGTGTGTAATCATACAGGTGTTAATGTAGGTTACAGCAGGTCAGATTTCATCAGTATTTGCTTTTAATACAGATTTTGTTACCCTGTAAGAAACAAGGCTAAAACATATACATCATATACACTTGCAAAATATCTTTTTAAAAGCAATACTGTGTAAATAATCTTAAAATATGCAGATCGCCTGCCTCAAACCAATTTTAATGTTTAAAGTGTGAAAAACTGATTTATTCACATCATAACTGCAAATGCACAGCAGCAACAGCAGCATATATTATATAATGTAAAAAAATAAAAAAAGTATCTTTATTTTTATTTATAAAAGTAGGTCAAACATGTATGTATGTATGTATGTATGTATATATATATATAATTTATGCAATACTGGTAGTTGGCTGTAAAACTCCCTACCAGTGAACATCTTTTAAACAATGTCTGTGGCACCTCCAGGAGACTAGCAACTCTAACATGTGTTCAGGTGCATATTATTATCAAATGAAATATATATGGGCCTACAATAGTAGATAGCGTATGCCTGGATGTGCTGAGCCAGTGCATCGTTTACACAGGGCTTTCTAAGCAGTGCCCTCTTTAGAATGGTTAAACTCTCTCTCCGTGCCCCATCCCCCACCCCTCCCATCAAAGTAACACACACACATTTGATCTGGTGACAGGTGCTGCATCAGCCTCACGGGCGTCTGGGGATTGTGTCAGAAAACTCAGAGCTTTCCCCGC
Organism: Philypnodon macrostomus; assembly: GCA_036025475.1. Classification (NCBI taxonomy): domain Eukaryota; kingdom Metazoa; phylum Chordata; class Actinopteri; order Gobiiformes; family Eleotridae; genus Philypnodon; species Philypnodon macrostomus. Next base: position 3,205 of record JAVQKC010055733.1, read on the forward strand.
CGTGCGCTATGTAATGGTGCTTTGCAATAAATATTTGAGACGGTGATGCACCAAGGAGCATTTCAAACACAGCTTCTGCTGAGCACGGGAGACATCAGAGCACATGGTTAAGGTTTTGTCAAGAAATTGATTTCCACTTTGTATGTCAGTTATTTTTTAAATGTCATGTTATTTATTTTCTTATCTCTCCTCGGGAAATGAACTTACGATGATCAGTTAAAGCTAATAACGTTTTGTATTGGTTAGCAAACAAGAATACATCAGAGTGATGGTTGTTTTTCCTGCAGACAGCATTGATATATAATCCAGAGAATCTGAAGATATCCAGAGGTTGTTTAGAATTCACGTCTAAATATGGCACACACAACCTCCCTGTTAGAGAGCATCAAGTAGCCTACTAATTTAAATCTGATTTATACCAAGCATTTTATGTACATGTGTTACATTCAGATAATCGAGGCACCAGAATAAAAGCTTCTATTTTGAGACCGAACAAGGGCAATATGCTGTTACTGATATACTGTAGTTCTACTATTTATAATAGCAAGGTCAAAGAAAAGAGCTTCACTTCACTATAGTTCAAAACATGTTTCGGTTTTGTTCTGTTTGTGATATCTGACATATCACGTCAACTAAATTGGATGTAATAATATTAATAATCATAATATTGCATCGGTTTGATATTGCACTTTTTCCAAGACTCAAAGACGTTTTACATTACATTATTCATTCACTCCTCAGTCACACCCGGTGATGGTAAGCTACTTGTGTAGCCACAGCTGCCCTGGAGCACACTGACAGAGGCGTGGCTGCCATTCTTTGCCGACAGCCCCTCCGACCACCACCAAACACACAACCACATTCATTCATTGGCAATGTGGGTTAAGTGTCTTGCCCAGGGACACAACGACAGTATACGCTCGTGCGGGGATTCAAACCGGCAACCCTCTAGTTGCAGGGCAAGCACCAAGCCACTGTATTTAGTGTTCTGAGTAATGCCAGAGCTATTTCACAAAAAAACCCACACATTTTCAGGTATGGCTGGCCAGACCTCTTTCCTCCGGGTGTAACTTTAAACAAATACTGTGAGCAAAAGGTCTGTGACTGTGGGAGCTTGTAAATATTGAGAGCTACAGACTCCCTGCATTATCTTAGCCACTGCAATTTACAGACACGCTTTTTTATTCCAGGAAAACTGCTGATAAACACCTCCAAAAGCCACAAGGCATCTAATCTTCATGCATACATTATACAAAAAGTTGCTGCTTTATGTAACTGGAATGTGGGAACATTTTGTCTCCTGCTCCGGCTTCTTCATCACAAATTAAATGCAGTGTGTCTTGCAAAAAGGAGAATAAATTAACAGCTTGAAAAACACAAAATGCAAAGTGATGAGAAAGAGCAAAGAGTGACAACAGCAGAAAATACAGGCTGGACATGGACAGAGACATAGTCCCACATTTCTATAATAACATAGAAAACCTTCAGTCAAATAACTTCGTTCATTCACTCAGCAAGCTTGTGAAATCGTTGGCCAACTATGATTGGTATGAGTGGTGCCATTATGGGTTCTCTTCAGGTACTTTAAAGGGTCACTATGCAACTTTTTACATTAACAAAACTTCAGTCAGTGTGATCCTAAATGAGTTGTTGTGGGGTGAATGAAGCTTCCTTGCAAGGATGAATGTCACTGGTGTCGCCAAAAGCACAAATTCACTTTAAACACGCTTTTACAGAGAGCGCTCCTAGAAATAAAAACTTGCAATTCTTAACACAGACCTGGTGTTTTTGTGGTTGAACAGTAGATTATTATCGTCTAGAGTCTATATATAAAGTATATATATATAAAGTATATATATATAAAGTATATATATAAAGTATATATATATATGTATATGTTGTGGTTTTTTTCTGTGAACAGTGCTATTCTCTGTCATGGAAGCTCTGTGAAAGCGAAATGTGACCAAACCAAAAGTTTGCATACCCTTTAAGCGGCTAAGTAATGTTCTCTATCCACACACTGACATCACACACATTTACACATGAACCAAAGTCGTTGTACATTATGATTGTGAGTTGTGAGTTAAGATAGCAGTTGTATTAATAACCTATGGCCCAAATTGTGGTCATACAGCAAATACAATCATAGAATAGTAAGAATTAGAAGTAGCTTAACTGAGAAGGTTCTACCAATATGTCTACAGCAGCTCACCTAAAAACACTTTACAAACCAGCAATACAAAAACAAATATGGCTCACACAGAGTCCTGAATGCCAAGTGCATCAGCTGGTGGCAACGGGGGAAGACTAAAGCCTAAAGAAGTCTTTAATTAAAGGTTGAAATTATTAATTCATGCATGATATATCAAATAGAGAGCAACATCAGTGTGGCAAAAAACATGTGTATTTGTACTGGCTATGTTTTGCCCTGTGCCAGGTTCCAAACATCATGGTTGAGATGATGTTTCCTGAGGGGAAATTATACATTTACACAACAACCTTTGCATCATGACTTGTTTTTGAGATTCAGGTTCAAAGAAATAGATGTAACTGTGCAGTGATGAGTCAAAGATGTAGCTTTAGTTTCCATTTGACCTGTTTATACAAGCCAAACAAAAAATATATATAGAAAAAGATGCAAAAAGTGAACTGATTAGCGACATATATATGCTATAAATTGCAGGTGCATTTACTCTCCAATCAACAGCTAAAAGTCACTGTATGTAGGAATATCTAATGCTGATCTTGCCTAGAATGCATTGACAAGTCTTTTGAATGTTTTGACTTGCTTGCTCATATGGATGTAAATGTAACACCACCTGATACTGTGGACACTTCAACTGGTCTTTTTTTTTTTTACTATCTTTACATTTTTGCTGTCCACAAAACAGCGGTGTAGTCTGCAGTCTTTGTGGTATCCAAGCAAAAATAATCCTGACAGTGAGCTCTAAACCCTGGGTTATCACAAGTCGTCTAGAGGGCTTCCAACTGCACACCTAAAGAGAAAGGATGAAGCCATTCAAAAGTGGCTTTACCCTATTTCCTCTTAAATGAGCTATTACACATGTGCCAGCACACACTGACTCTGGGCTCAAGTTCTGTTTCATTCATCAAACAGCGATCGCATGCATCATTAACAGCACTGCTTCAAACAGGGATTCAACTCCTCACCCCTCACAGAACGGACTGAACTAAATCAGCATTCACAATATGTCCCGTAATTAAAACCAGGTACAGTTTGTAATTTCCTGTTGAACAAAGAACTGTTTTTGAATACATGTATTGACTGTGATAGACTCAAGTTTGGTTTAATTGACTGCACAAGGTGTAAAGGTTGTCCGGCCGACAGACAGTCTCCATTGCATTTGATCAAAATAAAACAGCTTAAAACACTGCAGTCCTTTCATTATTTTTTTCTTAGATTATTTTATAAATATATTAATTATATAAATTGAATATAATATAACAGACTAGCTAATGATTTAGAAAACGTAAAAATACTGTATTATAATACATTATACAGTATTAAGGCCAACACAAAAGACATGCCGCTGCATGGCCGGTGCGAGTGCTCTCATATAAAATAATAGGGGAACGACTGTGGAGGTTCAGAAACACCTCCAGTCCCACATTATAAAGATGAAGAAGAAATTGCGTGAGAGCAATTGAATCTGAAATTCAATGATGGGGTTAACTAAACTTGTAGCTACATTAAATGGATGTTTTTATTTTACAGCCATTCACTGACATAGACCTAGCCACATCTAAAGAATTCAAGTGTCATCTGTAATAAACAACAATCAGCCTAAATCTTTACAAAACCAGTACTAAACTAAGAGCAAAACCTGACTAGAGCAGGAGTGCACGCTGAGCGGAGGGGCGGCTCGCTGGATTTTCTTTAGGCACCGTGTTTAGCAAATTCTTGTGTGCACACAGGCTGTGTCCATGCATCAGCAGCCCGCTGTTTGATAACAGCTAATTTAGCAGGTTCATTAAATATTATTCGTCGCCATGTTGGATTTCTCATCTTGGGGTTCCGAGTAGGAATTCCGACATCAAGGGCCGTTCCAGTTGATTTTTGCAACTTGGAACTCGGAAATCCTCCGAGTACAACTGGAACACACCATAAGCTCATATTCCCTAGTTATTTTAACACAGGGCTCCGCAGCCAGCAGCAGTGAGGCTCCAGCACTGCTCCGCAGCCAGTGTGTCACCACATACGGCTCTGCGTGGCAGAAGACCATATAACCACATCCAGTGTGTCCCAGGCCTCACGCTCCGGGTGTGTGTTGATGTGTCACATGGTGCGCTGCGGTGGTTCCGGTGTGTGTTGGGCTCTAGACTGCCAGTTGGCTGGCATCATTTGAATGTCGTTGTACTCCACAGAACATGGTTATAGTTATAAGCCTGAGTTGAATTTTTTTCATTTTATTTTGTACAATAATTTTGCATGCATTTAATTTATTGCCACATAATTTGGGTAAAACATGTCTTTGTGAGGGGAAACAGTATGAAAAAAAATAATAAGACTAAAGTTGCAACAAGTGCCACCAAGATGTGAGGCAGACATATGTATGGAAGCCACTGTACCTTTCCCAAGGGATCAGGCGAGGTATTGCACTTCCTTAAACTGTAAGACTAAATTGACTAACTTTGCTGATGACTTTAATACAATTAATTATCATAATTAACTAATTATAATAATTTGGCTAAAATCACAAGTATGGATCCAATTCAATACAGTAACTACTACGTCAACACTGTCTATAAGCTCACTCACAATGCCTCTATCCATGTAAATTCAAAGCAGGCTTGTTTTCAAATAGGATTCATGACTCAGGTGGTGGCTGCTATGTTCACAGGGTACAAGCCTTCAAGTGAAAAAAATGGATAAGAGAAGACCAGTTACCTCTCAGAGAAGCAATTACAGGAAGCAATAAAGGCGTAGAAGTGCATTCAACAGAAGCAATTTTTTCCTGCTCTCTCCCTTTGGCAGTCGACTTGTTCTCACTTGTGCTCAGAAATAACAGAGCGCCACAGAGCGAGGCTTACAGTTTCTGTCTCAGCTTGTGCCATTTCTCATTACAATACTGCATTGTTTACCCACTACAGATGTGGACAGAAAGTGCTCCAACCAAAGGGGAAGAGAAGTGAAACAATTTAGACTAAGTAGATGGTGGTGGGAGTGCACCGCAGGGTCACAGCAGAGGCCAGTTAGGCAACTTTTCTCCTGACGCTTGAGTAAAAAAAAAAAAAAAAAGCACACATACATTACAAAAGCAGAAGAGAATGTGTGGATGCATAAATGACCAAATATAAGTGAGTGAAATATAAGATTTTTTTAGACACTCAAAAACACTTCATTCAAGGGCCTTCATTCAGTCACAAGACATGGCTGCCATACAGAAAAGCACAACCAAAAATCAATCAAACTACCACATTCATTAGGGACACAATGAATGTTCAATGCTCAAGGACACAACATATGCACTGGTTGGAGCAGGAATCAAACCATAAACTCTGTATTTGCTGTTGTTTCTGGAGGTTTCATACTAGCTGTTTAATGCAAAATATATTTAGATGAACATGTGACAAGTAATGTATTGTGGAAACAAAGAATACTAAAAAATACTTTAGGTGACAATCTTGAACATGACCCACTCCAAAATTGACAACGATAATTCAGACAGCCTTTATAAAAGTGCAAATGTCTACAGAAAGAAACCTGGATTAGGGACCTAATCTACAAGGTGAAAAAATTCACCAAATAAAACTGAAATAAACACGGTTACCGATTAAAAGTTAAGTTGGCTGAAAACTAACGTTGGCAACTATCTGTGAAGATAAAGCCATGCCAGCCTTCATGTTTGTTTGTTTCTTGTTCCTGTGTGTAATATTGTACTTCGTCGAATCAGTAAATTCAACAAGATGAAGTATTATGGTGAATATGGCATTATCCTTTCCCACATGCCTGAGGGCTTGTTTTTGTGTGAGATGGATTTTTGTACCTCTGCTTACATTAATCAGATATTCATCAGAGATGCTGGCTGCTCTCACTTCATAACCTTCCCTTCTATCTGCCACCCCGTATCTCCCCCTTGCTTCTAATGGTTTAAGTCTTCCCCAGGGAAAAGATAGCCAGGGATGAGGCGCATGTGGATGACTTTAGACTTGCTCCAGGTCTGTCTTATATAACAATATAAAACCTCCTTGGCGGAGGTAATGAACTACACCTCTAGCTGTGGAGAAAACATTCATAACATTACTCAGCAAGCATCAACATTTTGAAAGGAAGCATTACAAAATCATGATGTAAATGTGCCACTATCTTTGCAATCACAACATCAAAGAACTTTTTGAATTGCAAAAATAAATATTTTTTTGTTACAGATATTACCATTTTCAAAGTCAAAACAATTGTTCATGGTAACAAATCTACAGCGTGACAAAATACAAAAGATAGTGGTGCTAATGTGATTAGTGAAGTTAATGTCAACTACTTTTTTCATGATGAATTGATAAAGAACATTATGGATTTAATGTAAGTGTTATGTTCATACAGATGGTGGAGCGGTCAGCTCACTTGCCACTCAGCAAGGAGGTTTTAGGTTTAAATCTCCCACCCTCCAAAGACATGCATGTGTTATAATTATTGATTAACATTGATCTAATGTGAAACAATGTTAGTGTGAGTGATGGTCTCTATGTCAGCTCTGCAACAAACTGCTGGTCTATGATGCAACCACCAAAATGTATGTGAATATGCTGAAAATTGTTATTGCATGTTTTCTTATACACTATGCTCCATATTGTGAGCAGCACTGTGGTGCAGTGGTTAGCACTCTTGCCTCACAGCAACTCTGTGTGGAGTTTGTGTGTAGGTTTCCCACGGGGACTCCAGTTTCCCCTGACACTAAAAACCTATGCAATAGGTTCCCCATTGGGGCCAGGACTCCCCTGAAAAAGAGATCCTGAATCTCAGTGGGACTTTCCTCGTTAAATAAAGGTCAAATAAAATCAAATGCTATAGGTCTATATAAAACAGCAGCAAGAAACACCTTTGGCCTCTTAACAAGCCATCCATTTGTTCTCTCATTTGAAGACATTTCTACCATGACTTTGGACAGAATTACTGTGTAACGTATATGATTTAATGGAATCCACTGTAGATTATGCCTGCTTGGCCATAGTTGCCTTTAACAGCTCAAGATTATTAAGACAGACACAATTTCTTCCCAGATGGATTCTGACAAACATGCTTCTGTCACAAGAACATAATCCTATAGCAACACATCTTGTCTTATATAATGGATGGCTAAAAATAGTGGAGCAGACTGAGATGGCTTCTAAAAAGCAAAAGTTGGGAGTACTACATCTGCATAATAAAAACGCTTTAGGTATTTTTCAGCATGACTCACGGTGCCTTAGGAAAAAAAAGCACAGAAACGTTGTCTAACCAACTCTGCAACATGTCGACATAGGAAACACTTATGCACACTCTAGCAGACATTCAGTGGCACTCTGACATTGAGCTTAACCTTTAGTATTTTGACACACATGCATAAACATCAGAGGAAAGTCAGAGCATTTTATAGCATCAGGGGTTAACCAATGTCACATCATTCTAAGAGAAACAACATGATTAACAATGCTGCCTGGCACCATCTCCATCACCATTCATTAGCAGTGGCCCCAAAAATCCCCAGAGTGTTCCCCCAATGACCCTAATCGCATTACAGGCACAAGACTAAAAGCCCAAAGCCTGGGCCGTGGCAGTGAGACGTCTGATGAAGTGTCCGAGGTGATTAGAGTTTTATCATGTGTGGAACATAACACTCAGGACGTCCCGTTGCTAATGTGCTGCTCAACACTTGGATATGGCTATGGTCTGGTTTTCTACTTGTGCTTCAATGGCTTCCTTGTAAGACCTTATAGTTTAGATCAGTGTTATAGAAAGCATTTTTAAAGTACAAAAAACTGTCAAAAGGGAAGGTACATCAATTTAAACTGCACTTAAACAATATCCAGTCAATAGTACAGCATTACAGAGAGCTCCTGAGGCTGTATTATGAGGAACTGTTTAACCAATCACACTCTTCCACAGGACAGGGGCGCTCTGATTGGTAGATACATCCATTATCTATCAAATATTATAAGCCAACTTCAGACTGCTGCTGTTATTCTCATACTTCCTGGTTTGTGTGAGACTGTGATACAGGGAAGGGAGGAAGAGGGAAGGGGACCGTCAAGTTTTTTTTCACACTGTTTCACAAAATCAGATAATGCAGCTCTATTGATTGGAAAGTTTGTCTCTGTGTATGCCTTTGTGTTTGCCCTGGCTACTATATTCACCCGTGGGCATTAATAATAAGTGGAATATAATGAAAAATATAACCCAATTATACGGCCAGCAAGAACATCCACAGACTGCATGTCCTCCCCATGTAAATTGGTTCTCTCCAGGTACTGTTCCTCCCACCATCCAAAAACATCTGTGTATTGAGATAATCGGTGAATTCAAATTGCCCCTAGTGAATAAAAGTAAGAGTGAATGATTGTCTGTCATGGTATGTCTCGGTGTCAGACCCGCAACTAACAGGCCACTCTCAATAACCTCACCCTGTTCAGTGTTTCCACAATTGCAAGACATCTGACGTTTCCATGGTGATTAGAGTTTTATCATGTGCAGAACATAACACTTAGGCTATACTGCTGCTAATGTGCTTTAGTCTAATAATGACTTGACCAAGGCCAGAACAGCTCCTCCTCACGTCACAGCCACTTCATTTGGCCTGCTTTCCAACCAATTTTCATCCTAGAGTGGTTTTTGTAGTGAATTATACATCCCTTCATTAATTTTCTACCACTTATCCATTATAAGGTGCTGATCACTGGGTTGACACTTTGGGACATGCAAAACCGCAACATTCAAAATCCCACATTTACTCCCATAAGAAATTTAGATTCTAATTGAGTTAGGCTGGTTAGAGGAAGCTGGAGTACTAGGCGAGAATGCATAGATTAATGAGAAGAACATGTACAATCTACACACGAAGTCAAAGCTCTCGCTAGTATATCCTGATCTGCACCATACTGTCCTTTTTGAGTTTTGAGAGAGAGAGATTTAGATTATATATATTTTTACATAATAACCTTTACAAGAACTCAAGAATTTAATTCAGTCCTTTTTTTTCACAAAACGCTTACACACTGGTGGTATAGAAAACTATCTCCATAGCCACAGCTGCCCTGGGCTGAACTGACAGAGGTACAGCAGCCATTCTACATCTGTCCCTAACGAACACACCAATTACACTTTCATTTTGGGTAGGTGAGATGTATTGCCCAAGGACACAACAGCAGTATACACAAGTTGGAGCAAAAGTGTAAAAAAGTGTAACCCCCACCACCGGAGCACTGATGCCAATACTTAGTGCACAGATACAATGGCTTTATTGCATGTTCTAAATGCAGTTCATGCAATCACTCATTAACATGTGTCGACACAGTTTCTTTATAGGCACCTTTTTTGTCTCCGTGTGCAACTTGCATGTTTTTGAGTAATGACCAAAAGCGACTGTTAATTCTAGAAAAATAAGGATGCTATCACTAATGTAGTCTCCTCTAAAGAAATAAATGGACCTAAGGAAAACTGGGTGGAAAGCAACTATTTCGAGTAAGTTCACTGTAGTCATTATCCATTTCCGTAGCCTATTTAGAACAAGATGCTTCGTTGGCAAAGAGGGAAAGACTTACTGCAACTTTGGCAGGAAATAAATAGAATAGTGATTAGTTTGTTGATCCTTAATGTATACAGGCATCAATAATAGTTTCTCTCCAAATAGGGTTTTCTTGAAGTCTTATCTGTCAGTAGATTAGATGGTATCCTCATCCAAATCAGGTTCTGTGAGCTGTATTGGCCATTCAATTTTAATTCGCTTTGGTATTGATAGCTCCTTTTTTTCAACCTGACCATTGTCATTATGCCTTAAAAGTCCCCTTTGTGTCAAAGGTCTAGCACAAAAAAATGTTGCAGAATATTTTAGCGTGGAGCGGGGATGCCCAATGTGGGCCAAAGTTGGCCCGCCAAGCCCTTTGATTTGGCCCACCAGGACATCCTGGAGTTTATGGATACTAAGCCAAATTATCATTGACACAGATTTAATGTCCAGATTCCCCGCTCAGCTCAGAGTTGGCCCAATGGTTGGCGACATTAAATGATCAGATTTGACTAGATTGGTAAAATATGAAAAATCAGTTCTCATTATGTTTAGACAACAATCTTAGTCCAGATGAACGTGGAACGTTTACTGTTATATAACCCCCCCAGAACCCCAGAAATGTTAAATAACTTTGTAATAAACAAAAGGTGTTTAATTATAGACGCATTGACATTTAATCTAATTTGCCATTTGGCCCCTTATCCATTTTTATTTTGGCCCCCTGAGGAATAAAGTTTGGGCACCCCTGGTCTAGAGTGATTTAGAAAAAGTGCTTTCTTTCAAATTAGAGCAATGTGAAGCATATTGTACATTTAATAAGTCACTTGTTCATGGCTTTATTCTTGTTCTCTAATATGACATAACAGTATAATGATAATACAGTTTCTCAAATGACAAAATCCACAGCGGTGTGCGAAATCATATCAATAGCTGTAGTCAGTTTGTGCTATGCCTGATTCACACTGACTGTGTTAGTGCCACTGTTTGGCACACACTGGTGGGAGTGCATTTCAATCATTTGCAACAATTGCTTTTTAGGTACTGTATAATCTGTATTCACTAATATTACATTCAGAGTGCCAAGTAAACAGTGCTAACGGCTAAAAGTAGCTATCTGCCTGTATTGTATTGTACAGTGCAGTTAGTCAGTCTAATCTGACGCATGCACTTGACTGTTCTAGTGCTCTCTCAAAAGGACATAGTGAAGGACAGGGAGTCACTGAGGCAATGACAAATGTAGGACATCTAATTCAATATGAAACAGTGGAGTGCCTCATGGGAACTCAACTTGGAAAGCAGCAGAGTTACAGGACGGAGTGTGGCATGTTGGTGTGCTTACCTGTATCCTGGTGATTTGTGGGTGGCACTGACGAAGCCTATACAGCTGAGTGGGAGATCTGGGCGCACCACGCACATCTCGAGTTGGGCTGTGGTGGCAGTGTGTTGGGTGCTCCTGTGAAGACATTGTTTGGACCATGTTGTTCTTGTCTAAGAGACTCAAAAGCTCAGCGGGCGTGTCAGGGGTCGGCGTTTCCCCGATCCAGGTAAGTCCTGTCTTCGTTTTCTTGTGCTAACTTTGGATGGCAAACGTGCGGCTCCCTCTTCTCCCCTTGCTAACTATGGGTGGGTGTGGGGTCACTGTGCATTGGAACCCGGGACTCCCTTGCTGGGTAAGTCAGCCCGCTGTCCACACTCTGTTTGTTCTTTGTGCCGTGGCTCATCAAAAGTTAAACTGCCTCAGATCCTGGGCTTGGGCTGGGACTAGCCGCAGTTCCATGCATCTCTCCCCCTCCTCCACTGGCCACCCTTGCTGGCAGGTATGACGCAAACACTTGTCATGATAATGTTGGTTGATACTGGCTTTTAAGACTTGTGTCCTCAATTATGCACATGGCCTACGGCGTGTGCGGCCTTGTTTTGAGCCGTGGCCTGCTGGAAGACGCCGTTGTTTTGTCCATGTTTCGTTCATGTTTTGTCCACATTTACAATTTGTCCAATTAATTGTTCTTATTCCTTGTGTGTATGAATAACACTGATTTACATTTGCAGCAGTTTGCACAGGTTCTCCCACAGTCTGGTTAGTGCAATATCATGCGTGTGTGCTTTTGTACCTTGCATTTCTATCATTTGTTTGCTTAACAGTTCTTCCCTCTCGCATGGCATGTTATTTGCATGGCTTGCTGTATTCTCTCTTTCCAGTTATTCATTCATTATTCACCTAAATTCAACTGGTGTGTACAGCCAGTGTTTCTTATCTAACACAGGCCTGTGTAATTTTACTGTTTATTGTTAAATAAAGAACTGGATTGTACAATATATCACTTTCTCCCTTTTATTGTCCATACCACGCCTTTAGTGTTTTAAATTTGTTGTTTTTCCAGGTTAGCCCGGTGGCTTTTTTGGGCCCTTTCTCCCCAAATGTAACCCTTTCACTCCCAGCTCCCACCACATTTTGGCGTTGTTGGCAGTATGGACATTAAAGTTGAGAAGTGATTGTTTTAGTGTTGCGTTGTTGTACTGTCATTGTTTCTTAAATCTTGAGTGGACATTTAGTGTTTGGACAAAACAATGATTTTTTGAGATTTCAGGTTAGTAAATATAACATTTATTCCTTAGCCACTATGCCAGGGCAGCGAGCTCCTGCACGTGGCTGTGCTTACTCAGTTTCTGGATCCTCTAATGGCACTATGAAGCTGGAAAACTGACACCCTCTGGACTGCAGACCCACAGTTCAGAAGTGATTGGATTAATGGCGTCATTCCCAACCATTGAGACCAGTATTGGTGGAGTTGCAGTCTCTTGTTTGGTGGACACAATCACTGAGAGTTTCTTCAGGGAACATTTTGAGCGGAGGGGCCAAGATTGGCTGCAGCTGTGAGCAGCCAATGGGCTTGATATCTCCTACAATGGCTATCTGGAGCTAGACGTGGCACTTAGTAGTAAAGAACTTCAAAACTGTGGTATACTGGTTGTGAGGGACCCCCCCGGCAAAGGCTCATCAGTCCGTAGCATCTTGAAGATGAGCATAATCCGTTGTTGTTATCGCAAGCTTTTTGGGGCTTTGGTAAGTCCAACGTGGTCAGTCTGCCAGCAGGGGTTAGCGAGGTTAGTACCACCACAGTCACTGTGTCTTCCCAGACAGCCATTAGCTTGGTGCAGTAGACCTGTCTGTACTGGATCGTGAGGAACAAGCAGTGGTCTCTGTTGCAGATAGCACTGTGTTTTCCACACACAAGGGAGACACCAGCCACGAGATCCCTCTGCTTGAATACGTACCCATCCGACAGCATTACCGGCACATACCACTTTCCGAATATGAAACTGTAAAAGCCCATATTAATCAGCTCCTGGAGGCGAAGGTTATTAGGGAGAGTAGCAGTCCCTATGCATCCCACATTGTCCTGGTGCGAAAGAAGGACGAAGAAGGAAGGACGCGTTCCCCTTACCTCACATCGAGGAGAGCCTGGACGCTCTGTCGGGTGCACACACCAGTTACATTCCAGCGCCACATGCAGCGAATGTTTGGGGCCAGCAGTGTCAGTTGGTGCTACTATATCTTGATGTCTCACAACACCTTGAGAGGCTTGAACTTGTTTTGAGTCGCCTTCAAAAGGAAGAGCTTAAGGCCAAGCTGGGAAAGTGTTCCTTTTTCAAACAGCAGGTCAGGTATTTGGGGCACGTGATCTCCAGTGAGGGAGTTTCCACCGATCCGTCAAAGACTGAGGCTGTGGCTCACTCCTTTTTGGGCTTCGCCAGTTATCGGTGCTTTGTAAATGGTTTTGCCAATTTGGCAGCCCCTCTGCACAAGCTGGTGGCCACCCTCGCTGGCACGAAAACAAGGAAGGGGTCCGGAAAGCCCTTGGGTGAGGCATGGACTCCCCAGTTTGAGGAGAGCTTTGAGGCCTTTAGGGCCACGCTTGCATATGTCGATTTCTCTAAACCGTTCATCTTGGAGACCGATGCAAGCTACAGTGGTCTTGATGCAGTGCTCACAGAAGACTTACAGTGGCATACGGCCGGTCGCCTTTGCCAGTCGAGGTCGTCGGCCCACTGAGCGCAATATGACTACAGTTCCATGAAATTGGAACTCCTTGCCCTCAAGTGGGCCATAACCGAGAATTTTGGATAACAACCCACTGAGTTACCTCCAGTCAGCTTGGTGCCCTAGAGCATAGGTGGGCCACACAACGTGCTGCATTTGATTTCAACATTAAGTATCGGTCTGGTCACAGCAACGGTAATGCGGACGCCTTGTCAAGGTAGTGTTAGACCTTTTCCGAGCTGGCTATGACTGTATTCCCTAAAAAAAACAACATATGTCACCTGTCCTGAATGTACCTCGGTCCCTTCAGCAGACAGAAAAAAACTCCTAACCTTGCCTGCACAGCCTTAATCTTCCAAATGCTGTTTGAGCATTTGAATTTCTGCACATCAATCTCAACCCGCAGTCCTGCTTTGATTAATGGTCCCCATCTATCACGGCACCATGTGGGGAGCAGGCCTTGCCCCGCCAGACAGCTTTGCTTTAGAATAATGGCTGCTCTCCATCCCAGTCTCTAGCATGCAATGATTGTGCATCTTTGTGATCCATCTGTCAAGCCGCTCCGTCAAAAGGGACAACAGGGGACAATGCAAGTGAAGCCATGGGGAACAGTGAGCAGTTTGGAGCAGCGAGTCGTTTTTGTGTGGTATTTAACACAGTGTGTTTTATGGTATAGCTGCAGTGCCTGATAAACAGTGAAATATTTACTCACTTTGGTTCAGTCACACATGGAAGAGTTCGGGCCTTGGAGACATTCAGTCGGCCATCAATTATGTACAGAGATTACCGCACTAATGGCACCTGCAGGTTCCAGCGTTGTACTGATACACAAAACCACACTGTCGCTTTGAAGTGTGCTGCATTTTCACACAAAATAAATTGGATTTTCATTGCATTCTTGTTGAAATGATCTTTTGTATATACCTTTACAACATGACCACATAAACCCTCTTTTGTCATATTTCCTGGCTGTAAAATAAATTGACACAACTGACTATTTTGAGTCAATTTTGATATAAAATGATGTTTTCCCAATATTTTCATGTTTTTTCTCTCCACACTAATTCATATATACATTTGTACACAGTGCATATTGTATATCGTTTCTACACAGCATTGTTTTATAAATGTAATCAATTGTAATCAATTGTCATAATACTAACAAAATGCAAAATTATAAAAAATAAAAACAAATGCCAAAGCAGTGTGAGCATTAATGCTGAGATAATACAACATTGTTAGTTCAAGAGTATTCACATATTTACAGTCTTATAACAGTAGCTTGGTTGCCTTAGGTTCATAACATCGACCTACATATTTTTTATTGTTTACCATTGTATCAACCACAAAGACCTTTTCATTTGAAATTGATAAAAAAAGTACGTATCTGCCTGTTCTTTTTATGTCTGACATAAAACAAAGAGCATATATGTCTGCTCCAATAACCCACTTTCCTATATCATTCCTATGCATATCATTTATCCACAGTAGCATGCAAATATGAGAAAGCCTCAGTATAGACATAGCATTAAAGACACCCCCATCTGTTTAGTAAAGTCTTGTTTTCATCCATATCCTCTTGATAATTACCCACAATTATGTTTGTCTCTCACCAAAGCAATTACATGCCACATGATCAAAAGCCTTTATACGAGCCACCCCACTATATTCTGTCTGGAGTCGGGAGCTATTCATGCTTCTAAAACAAGCCATTCATCACTGTCATATGTATATTCTTTATGACTTTCTCTTGCTCTTTATGTGTGTCCCATTACAGTCCAACAGCAGAACAATACCACCGAAGGCGAAGACATGCATACAAACCAGCCGCCTATGCTTTTTAATTGAGAACTCACTGTGATAATTAAAGTGTTTTGGAAAAGCCCCACAATCTTGGTTTGTTCCGTATTCGCAGCCATTGTTTTGTAAATGTCGCGGCCCTATTACATTGCCCACTGGGATCAGCGCTGATATGTGGGAGTATTATGTTGCTGCCTGTTGCTGACATTTTCCACCGGCTGAATATTGCCGACGCCTCCCCAAAACATCACCCGCTGGTCCGCTGCGTGTGCGTTAGCTGGCTCCATTCATGAAATAAGCTCACACAAAAATACAGGGATGTAGAAGAGATAAGATGGGGAATTGCTATCAGATATGTATAGACTGTATAGAAGCTGAGGGATTTTTTTGTGTACATCGTATCATCATGTATATGTTGCATGAAGCAGAGCGTGAAACAAGATTGAAAAAAAAACCTCATTTGCCAAAGTTTTTGAATGAACTCAGTAGGATGGGAAGTTATGGACATTTATATCCATACATATTCTACAATGAATACTTTTTTTTGCTATTCTGTTAATCCCCATTCAGGCAGATTAAAAAAAAAAATCTTTATGGTGCTTTAGGGACCTGACAAGCACAAGAGAAAAAGTTTTGAAAAGCAACCGTACTTACACCTTGTGCTCAGTAGCGTATGTGAAACCTATATACACAAGAGTCTAAAGAATTTGTATTAATCAAAGCTAAAATAATCGTTCACAGAAATGAAGATGCAGTTTAACTCCAGCACATGCCAAATTTTGGGACAGGTACTTTCCCTGATGTGATCGTTTTGTCCAAACTTGGAGCCCGCAAATGTGCATTATTTAGCACCATGTCAGGGAATCAAACCTCCGACCTGGACATTAAAGGCAAGTGCCCAAACCACCACTAATATGGAGCTAAACAAAGTATAGTCTCTTCTGCCGTCTCCTTTAGTTTAAGGGTAGCCATAGCAAATCATTGGTAATTTGGCACCGTTTTAACTTCTTCATTCAACCCAATTGATCAGGGCTTGAGACGGGAAAATGGTTACTTTGTAAATTGCTTTACTTTTTAAGATAAAAAGAGATTGTGTATTCTAGTTTAGGAAGGACTGAACTAATACATTAAGGCTAAAAAGTTCCTGGACCTAAGGTGCATTAAGAAACAGCTTTAGCAAACAAACTTTAGCATTTACTGCAGTGGAGCTTGCGCTAATGGGCTTTTGGTGATATCGTTTGGCACACCTGCGGCATATTTAGAACCGGCACGCTATTAGAAGAACTACATCATCCGCCGAGCATAGATTTATGGACTGCAGGGACGTTTTCCCCTCTGTGTTGGGAGTATTGTCTCTACTATTCATTTAGATTAATAGATCCTAAGTGATCATTGATTCATTTCCTAAGAGACCATTTTGCTGTCGCTACAAAGGGTCACATAAGGACACTCATTTTCTTTTCACAGCAGCTCAAAGTCAGTCAAAGGTCCTAGAAGGTCACAGGCAACATAAGAGAACTCAATATTTTATCTGCTCTTGTGGTCTGCTGTCGTGATGCTTCACAGCTACTTTCCAGGTTTAATTTAGCTACTAACTATTTTAAGTTGTAATCAGTTGTGGTACTGGAAGGAACACATAGGCCGTCTACAGTGATGGTAGCACTATTTCTGGTTGCACAAGATGGAAGTGCCTCGATGAAATAGCAGCATCGGGCTTGCAAAGGGGGGAAGGTTGTATATAGGGAAAAATGCACTGCTCGTATTTGGCGGGATGAGAACATACTGTGACCCACTTACATTACAGACTCGGCTCTTACCTCACTTCTAGCAAAAAAAGAACAATTTGAAATTTAACTTAATGTTTATGGTTTTGCATTTGTAGGAGGAATGTGTGGGGATGTGGAGCTTCCGGGCATCTTTGTATAACACAGATAAAACAATGTAATAAAGAAATAAAAAAAAAAATACAAAACAGTCACACTATTTGAACTACTACAAGTTCAAGAGCTTGTGACTTCTTAAGGAAAAAGGCCTTGAAGTATAACATCTATGACATTCTACATTATAGCATAAGATATGTGGCTTTACTGTTGAATTAGATCAAGTCAAAAGTTACATAGTGTTGCAGTAGATGGTGCAATACATGAGAGCTGTCCATGGTCCTGATTCTGGGACCATATGCCTTGTTGGACCATGGGTGTAATATATATATATATATATATATATATATATATATATATATACATATACAGGTACAACCACCTCTGCCTTAATGGCTTCACATTTATGTAGTGGCTGCTTGGTGGTACTGCAGCAAAAAATAAAAAAAGGATTATTCCCATAGACCGAAATGCAAAAAGAAATGCCTATTGTTCAGCTGTCAGTCTCTTTCATGCATTACCAATGCAAAAACAATGGTGGCATCTCATTATCCTGGTCTTAATTATACAATATCCATGAGTAGGACATATTCCCCACACATAAAAAGCCAGTATGCAAAATAGTTGTATCCTTTCATTATTGTTATACTTTTGTATGTTAAACAAGAATATCTGGTCTGTTTTCTTGTAATCAGTTAAAAATCCATCAGAATTGCAGCATAGTAAAATTCCCTCCTGTATCCCTCCTGTGCATTTGTGTTAAAAGTCAGAGCTGGAGACGTGACAGGCCTAATGAGTTAGGGGCTCGCCACTTGCCAAAGCTCAATGTAAAATGCATGGCATTCCATCTCAGTGTGCTCTCTGTTTTGTTTTCATTCAAATTTCAATAGGCTCTGGGCCATGTGTGTTTCATGAGAATACCCTGCTTGCTTATATACTACATGTACCAAATAACAAAAAGAGAGTGAGTAAGCAAATAGAGTCTAGAACACACACAGAGATGCATATAGATCCGTGAGTATTACATGTGCTCAAAGACTGATCCAAGCTCAGTGCCAGCTATAGATGTTACCATGGGGACCGAGGCTACACTGAAGGCATGAATGAAAACACGTAATGATTGTGTGTGATGAAATTGCACTTGACTCGATAGGTGCAATCTTCATGGAGGGTTATTTTTTCTCTGCCATACGGCCCCTGTTCCCCCAACAGAGGCAAAACAAACATATAAATCAATTAATCATGGGTGTTTTAGTGCAAATGCATGTAATGTATACTGGTTATGTGTTAGCAGTGGGTCAGTGAATCCAGCATGCTAAATTAAAAATATTGCGGTTGTGCGCTGGGCGTTGTATAATGGGATTATTCCCCCATATTCAGATGTCTTATATAATAAAAAATAAATCAAAATAAGGTCTCCATAATTCTCAATAGATTTTTCCGTAAGGTTTGTCTTTCTCCACAAAACCATTATTCGGTATGTTTTCAAAAACTATGTAACTACATTGTACATACAGAATGGTTAAGGTTAGGGTTGGGGTTAGGGTTAGGTACATGTATGTTATGTAGTTACATGTTATCACAGTGTATTACATTGTACTTTATTTTTGAGCAATTGAGCATTTTTTTTTTCTGCTTTGCACCATTGGCCTAACACTGATAAGGATTCTGAAGTAAACATCCTGAAGTGGGTATTTCTTCCTTTTATTGTTTAGTAAATGTATACAAGAAGAAGCAGAGGATTCCGGTCTCTGAATAGAAGAGCAGCTTCAAAAGATACAGTTTTATATTTCAATCTGGTCTAAATGAAAAGGTTGTAATTATTTTATCATTAAGATTAGTGTCAATCCTAATGAGCACAATATGATCAGCAGTGTCACATTCAACGAGTTCCAACACTGTAAAAACTGTGACCTTGGTTTTAAAGTACAAGTACAATGTTGGAACTATCTGAGAAACGGATCGTATAAAGTAGTCATTTCAACCATGAGAGAAAAAATAGTGATGCAATAGATTTATTGGAAGGAATTTGGCGCTTAGACCTCGGCAGGGAGAGACGTTGATGACTGATGCATTGTAGGGAGAATAGTGTAGGTATAAGGCCGATCTCTCCCCGGAGGTTAGACACTGGTGGTGGCAGAGGAAGGGAAGCTTGGGACAAGGTTCTTCTGAGCTGTGGAGAGTGAGATGACTCTGCTGCTGAGGACGTGATGGGACAGAAGAGCATGAGATGAGATAGAGAGATGGTATAGCTGCT
>JAVQKC010055744.1:0-12625 GCA_036025475.1 Philypnodon macrostomus
GTGTGTGTGTGTGTGTGTGTGTGTGTGTGTGTGTGTGTGTGTGTGTGTGTGTGTGTGTGTGTGTGTGTGTGTGTGTGTGTGTGTGTGTGTGTGTTAAAATCAATCAGAATCAACACTAATAGCACTGAGTAAAATGTTATATTTATGAAGCTGGCCTTGTTGGGTGTTGTTGAATCCAAATATGCTTCTGTAACATTTGTAGCTTGAATTGTGGTAAATAAATTATCGCATATCCACATTTGACAAAATCAATGTCTTTTATTCAAAGTGTGTCTGAAACAAGGGTCTCCACAAGTAGTGAAAATAAACCATGTATTTACATTCCAAATAAGGCACACCTCCACTAACTTTGGCTTTAGCTTACAATCATGTCCTAAAAGACATTTATATTACTGAACAATGAACAATGAAACATCAGCCCATGTCCTTACATGTATACTGTATATAATTCACTGTAAACAATCACAAATTTGCTTAGGTGTGTTGTATGGCCTAAACATCTGCAAAGTACCAAAGGGAGATAAAGAAATACATTTATAAACATACAAATATTAAATATGAAAAGACATAGAAGCTATGCAACAATAATAATGGATTGGATTTATATAGCGCTTTACAATGCCCAAGGCTTTCTGAAAGCGCATACATACATACATATATATATATATATACATATATATATATATATATATATATTGTATTCATTCACTCCTCAGTCACACCTGATGGTGGTAAGCTATTTATGTAGCCACAGCTGCTCACACATTCATTCATAGGCAATGTGGGTTAAGCGTCTTGCCCAGTGACACAACGGCAGTGTGTGCTTGGACAGGGACTTGAACCACTGACCCTCTGGCTAAAGGGCAAGCGCCTACCCACTGTCGCCCCAATACATGTTCAACACGTCAAAGTAACATCATAAACCAAGACTATGACTATGTAAAAGAAGGTAGCAAGAAAGTATACGTTCTGTATAAAAGTCAGTAGTTTTGCGTTTCACACAAACGTTTTATAAAAATAAAGCATGCATTCAAAATACATAGTTTACTGTAAAAATAAGACCATTGTGTTTCTTAAATATGAAAACAATGGTCTGGAGTCTTTAATATATTTGGCATAGTAAGTATAGAAACTATAGACACTGGTGTACAGTACTGGGAATGAGCTGAGCACCGGTACTAGTAAAGCCTGAATTCAAGGTAACATTACCATCCCAGTACAATTCATCTATTACACGGGTTGTTTCTTGGTGTTAAATGCGTATGTTGAATCCAGCCAACATTATCCTAAAATGTCTGCAACATTTTGAACAGGAGTGTCCATGTGAACGTGAGAATACAACTAAAATGTCATACACCTCTCTTTGGTTAGAAGTGAGCGCTATACTTCACCTTCTTTTTTCTTTCTTTTGTTTTTACATACACCTTGTGTAATTAATTTATGTATTGAAGGAATTTTCACTTATTTTTAGTCATGTAGAAACTGGGGCTTAGACACTGGCCCCTGCCGACCTGCCTCCATGATTTGTAAAGGCACCTCCTCTCCTTCCACCATCTCCATGGATATGGTCAGAGTGACGGTTACCATTGTTGTCACATCCTGTGTCTTGGTTTGATAAACGACTGATTGCTGCCCATAGCCTCTCATTCTCCTTCTTCTGCTCGCTGATCTAAAAACATTTAAATGTGTTTATTATTATTATTATTATTATTATTATTATTATGTACAATACAATACTAATTTATTTGTAATGATAGTTAACCTGCTTTTCCAGTGTTTGGATCCTCATGTCCTGATGTGCCACTGTCTCACACAACTGTAAAATAAGCTTTGTTTATCAGTTCTGATATAACCTTTTTTAATATGAATACTATACTAATACCTGTGTAACCTCTTGGCTTGATTTGCAATCTCCTCTTTTGCACAAATCAGCTTCTTCCAATCCATTCACTCTACCAGAGCTCATGCGTTTAGTCTGTAAATACAAATTGTCATTTGTTTGCTTCAACAACAAAAGCAAAAAGTGAATCTGCTGATTACTGGTAGGTCTTTTTGGGTGCCGAGTGCTGCAGCAGCAGCCTTTAGCTCTTTCAGCTCTTCATACGGTAGTGTGACACTCTCAGAGAAAGACAGCTGACCAGCAGTGGATGGCATTGAATCTTCAGGCATTGGGATGAACTCTGCATCTTCTAGCTCCTGTTGTTTAATAGATAAATGTGGTCAAGTAATTAATTCTAATCTGTCCAAAAATTACAACGTACCTTATCATTTCAAGTTCAATTTAATATACTATTATTGAAAAACCTTTCTGAGCCAAAGCGGGCATGAGCTGTCTCCAGTTCGGTTGGTCATTGACATCATTGGCGTCTCCAGGAGGCACTCATCCGTGACAATTTCCAATGTCCCGCCAAGACCTCGGTCATGACTCTGTGTCTCTGAGCCTGACTCTAAATCCAGATCCACTGTGGATGTGGAAGCCCCCTGGCCCAGCCCTAGACAAAAGAAATAAAGTATTAAACAAAATATTTGCTTCATTATACACAATACCAAGATATTTTTAACAGTACACAGTATTTACCGCTAATTGATAGTCCACTGCTGTTTGAACGGATTATCTTGGAGTTAAGTACTTTTTCTGTAAAAAAAAATAGAATAGAATACATAGAGTATTCAAACTATAAGTAAACGTGTCAAATTGTGATTACTAACCCATTATGATAATGGTGTGCCAGCCTCGGCAAGAAAGATCTGGTACATGATGAAGAGATCCAAAAATGGGCCTGGGCATGGCAGGGCACACTTCTGAACCAAAGCCTTTGGCAGGCATTCCAAGTCGACCGTTTCCAGCGTTTCCCCATGCAAAAATAAGATTGTCTTAAAAAACACACACACACATAAAAACTTCATTCTCTCAATTCAATTAAATTCAAAGTATTTACAACAAAGACATTCTATTGTGGTATATTAGCTTACTTTCAGTGGCAGCAATGGTGAATCCATCACCACATGACACTTTGCTCATTATCTTTCCTCCAAATGGCCCAACAAGGACTTGAACACCCGGATGTTTTTTGAAATCCTTTACACCTAGTTGTCCATACTTGTTGCAGCCAAAAGTCATCAGACGCCCACGTTCTGCAAAAAGGCAAATGAATGAGATCACATTTAATAACAGAGACATTTTCTTCTCTTCATCATTATAATTACCATCAATGGCAGCTGTGTGGCTTTTCCCTGGAGCAATGACCTGGATTGTAAAGCGTGACAATTGCTTCACCAATGTCAATGTGGTTATGTATGGGATTCCCTGGAAACCCTGAGAACAAAAAAGTCTTGTTACTTTAAGGATCTAAAATGATGACACTACTACTACCACCAGTGACAGTGTTTTGTACCTCTCCAGGGTGTTTTTTTATACCAGAGAAACCCTGATTAAGGCCGAGTTTGTTGAATTCATTGTTTCCACATGCTAGGACTTTGCCTTTTTCTGTCAAAAAGAAGGTTCCATCACTTCCACATGCCACAGATGAGATTGTGGCTCCTTTTGGGAGCTCTACCTAGAAAAGTAATAATAATAATTTTGCTCTACATCTTTGCAAACACACTTTTTTCTGCAATTTCTTACTTGCATTGGAGAAGAAAAGTCATCCTCACATTCAAGTCCAAGGCGTCCTGGGAAAGAAACCACAAAATTACAGCTTCAAGACCAAATTAATTTTCCAAATATTATGATCTATGTCTCCACCTTGTGGCTTGTACTTGCAACAACAAAAACATGCCATCACTGCTTCCTGGCAGAAAACATTATACATGCAGCAACTTTATGTACCATACTCTCCGCAGCCCCAAGAGTAGATGTCTCCATTCTGAGTCAGAACCACAACATGGTTATCTCCACATGACACCTGTCGAACGGGACGCTCCTCAAAAAATTCCAAAAGCACTGGCTCCAGAACCTCCATGCCCATCTCACCCTCCACACCGATGCAGCCGTAGTAGTCTGAGCCAAACATGTACATCTGGTCCTCATCTGCAAATAGAGAGTATTCCCTTAGGTTTATCAAGATTAATTCACATTAACATTAAAACAACATCATTAACATTAAGTAAAACTTAATTTCAACAAAACAAAAGTACAGTGTAATTAAAGCAGCATTAGCCTGACTACCGTAAATAAGTAAAGTGACTAACCCGTGACACAAGCAGTGAAGTCCGCTCCACATGCCACCTGTCGAACAGCCTTTCCCTGAAGTTTGTCTACCTTCTTGGGCTGTCGGTAGGAGGCCTGGTCCCCATGCCCAAGCTGACCCACCATTTTGGCTCCACATTGGACATTCTGAACGGATGATTGACACCGTTTTTGTAGTGAATCATAGCAGCTGCAGGTTTAAATTCTCTGTTCAACAGTGATACTCACAGCCCAAGTGTACAGCTCCTTTTCCACTGTTACTACAGCAAAGTGACTCTCCCCTGCACACACATGTTGGGCACCACTGCCCCCTTTAAAAGCATCTAACTTCTGGGGAGTGAATTTTCCTCCACCCCAGAAGTACACTTCTCTTGACCGTGTGGTTACTACAGCAACAGGGGTCTCTGTCACCGTGCTGAGTCTAAAAAACATGATATGAATTATCAATATGCACTTCACAATTACATTCTAACTAATAGAATGTATGCAGATAACCTTACTTTGGTTTCGTCATTGCTGAATTTAAAAGAGCAACCCGCTCCTCTAGCTCCCTAGAAGAGAGTTTTAGGGATATTAAATCAAATAATAATACTGTTAATAATATGTGTTTCATTACTTACTGTCTGCAGCATGAAATGAACGTCTGATCTAAAATCTGATCAGCTGTCGGCCTTTTTGAAGGATCCTACAATAAAATAATAGTAATAAACATATGACATGGGGCATCTCTAAAATAAGACTCAATACTTACTTGATCAAGACACTGGTAAACAACATTTAGCAATGCTGATGTATAAACATCCGAGTTTGCTTCCATAGTCCAGTTGCCCTGAACTATTTTTACACATAGATTAAGGGGGTTCTATAAAAAATACAACACAAAAATAATTACTACATTTTCACAATAGATTTGCAATGAAAAGGACATATTTTATATGAAAATAGACCATACTGTAGCATCAAATGTTCTGGTAAGTGTTAGGACTTCATAAAGAACACAACCCATGGCCCAGATGTCTGATTTAAAGTTATACTTTGCTCCTTGACACAGTTCAGGTGACATGTAATATGGCGTTCCTACACACTGCAGTTTAAATAGATCAAAATAAAATTAGACAGAACGCAGAAATGGTACAAACATAAAAACGATTAACACTTACCGTTTCTGCCATTGAAAACTCAGAATCTAGTTTTTTTGCAAGACCGTAGTCACCCAGCTTGATGAGGTCAGTTTTAGTCAGGAAAATGTTTAGAGTTTTGATATCTCTGCAAGAAAAAAAAAAACATATTGTATAAATTCTACATTATTATATGATAATTAACATTTTGATAAATGTACCTGTGTAAGATTCCTGCTTTGTGAATATGGGCCACTGCTGAAGCAATCTGGTATAAATACCATATGACCACCTACAGAAATACAGTTAAAAATGTTATTTTGCCCAGAACATGGTAAATGGTTGTAATGTTAATCATACCTCCTCACTGAATAGTTTTCCTTTTTGTTGAATGATTTTATCGTACAGATTTCCACCTGTAATACCAAAGTAATTGAGAACAGGTTGAAGTTAAAATACTGAAAATTATTGACGAAGATTTTTTACCATTACAATACTCCAGTTCAATGAGTAATGTGTTTTTATCGATGAAGTGATTGAAATAAGCAATGATGTTGTTGTGCTCTAAGATGGACAGGATGCTGATTTCGTTCATAACATCTCTGCGCTCCTTTTCTGACAGAGAGTTCAAGTCCACTTCCTTCCATACCACCAGTGAATTATCCTAGAACAAAAAGCAGGCATATTCTCAAATCAACTTTTTAATTTCAATAAGCTTCGGTTTTATCTTTTAACTAAGCTCAAAGTTAGTCTAAAAGACAGTAGAAGGCATTTATCTTGCACTCACTTAAGAATTTCACACAGGGGTACAGAAACACAAGTAGCTAGGTCGCACCAGCTGTTCAAAACTGTGCAGCATAAATAATGTGTATTTTTTAGACATTAGGTAGTATGTACTTTGTTTAGTTACAAATCTTATAAGCACATGAAGTTGCAATGAAGCATGGGATGTAGTGTATAATAAGTTGAGCTTGATATAGACTCATGTTTTATAACCAGATTAGTTATGGCTTCTCAGGAGTGCAGTGTGAGGGGACTAAACCTACCTCAGTTCTTCTGTACAGAGTGGCTTCTCCAAACGCCCCCCTCCCGAGGATCCGGATAGGAATGTAATGTAACTTCTCCTCTTCGCCATTAAAGCTCGACGCTGACTGCTCACTGACCACCGACCCGCCGCCCAGCTCCGAGTTCAGGGAGTCGAAGTGTCTCTCATAGTCCTCCAGTGACATTTTGGCGTTGTTTGACTTCTTAGCTTTTGGCGACGATAGAAATAACACGAATGGGCCTAACGAAAACTGTATCAAAACGACTTGTGGTAAACCATAAACGCGTATATCCTTTAACTCCCGTAACTAAACACACAAAGAAATAAATTATGGCCTCATGAAACTTATAAAGTAAATACACTTAGAGGGAAAAAACGCTGGAAAATACGTGCAGCTAAAGTAGATGCACGACTGTAAAGCTACACAGTCTTAACACAGGAAGTGAAGGCAACTTTTTAACATTTCATAATAAATGTTGACACACCCACCGTGCTGTGTGTTTTTTTACAATGAAAAGCAGAGCTCTTTTCCGGTGCAGGGTTAAACTTCATTAAATTTAGCTGAGATTATAGAGAGGTCAACAATGGCATTCATTTTCAACCCGTCGCATACAAATACAAGCACGAAGTAAATGTCGAAGTAAGAGTCACAGGGTCACATGTATGGATAACGTCAAACGCTCGTAAACAGTCGCCAAACTAAAACACACCGGAAACCAAGCCTTCCTCTTCTCGCAGACAAACCCGGAAGCTGAAACACAATAAAGGTTTTCCCTTTATTTGTTTATCTTTAGAATTTGTTTTAATAATATTTTAATAAATTACACAAAGTAGAATTATAATTCCAAAAAGTCCCATTATGACTCGCATACAACCTATCGACAGTGTTTCTACGAAAATATTCACAATGAAAGATTTTGAATGTAGCTCATCAAATAACAAATCTCCACTAGAGGGCAGAAATCACCACGAATCTAAATAATCATCTCGAGCTTCTAAGGTGAAATAATTAAATACTCTTGCCCTAAAGAATATTGGCTAAATTGTTCTTCTAAATTAATTCTGTTTAATAATGTGTAATTAAGCAACACGTTTGTATGAATTTGTCCATAAGACACCATTGTGGTCGATTCTCCATACCAAATGAGACACCAGAAGTAATGAAGCACTTTCTCAGTCTTGCACTGTTTATAGTTTATAGATGAGTGTTTATAAACACACCCAGAAACACACACACAGACAGAGGCTTCACTGGCTGATAGAAATGGCGAGAGGGACAGGTCTATTCACTCTTGCAAAAGATTTAGACAAGGTATGACTTTTTATACTACTTAAACCTACTGAATGTTGAAACTATATTGAAAAAGTAACAGGAATCAGTGGTAAATGTCGAAACTGTATGTTGAATCAGTATACAGTTGCAAGAAAATGTATGTGAACCCTTTGGGATTGCTGGGATTTCTGCATAAATTGGTCATAAATGTGTTCTGATCTTCATCTAAGTCACATCAATAGACAAACACAGTCTGGTTAAACTAATACCGCACACAAATTATATGTTTTCATGTTTTTATTGAACATTCACAGTGCTGGTTGGAAAAGTCTGTGAACCTTTGGATTTAATAACTGGTTGGTCAGGAGGATTTTTGGACCATTCCTCTTTACAAAATTGTTTCAGTGCAGCAATATTCTTGGGATGTCTGGTGTGAATCGCTTTCTTGAGGTCATACCACAGCATTTCAATCGGGTTGAGGTCAGGACTCTGACTGGGCAACTTCCTGTTGAAGCCATTCTGTTGTTGATTTACTTCTACCTCTGTTGAGCTTCAGTTGGCGGACAGATGGTCTTAAGTTTTCCTGAAAAATGTCTTGATAAACTTGAGAATTCATTTTACCGTCAACAGCAATCCAAAACATGATGCCCCTCCAACATAATTCACAGTTGGGATGAGGTTTGGATGTTGATGTGCTTTTTCTCCACACATAGCATTCTGTGTTTCTTCCAAAAAAACATTGCTTGCTGTTTGAAGTTTGCAAAAGAGCACCTTGTTGTTCCACAGCACTACTGGCCAAATATTCTGTGGACTGATGAAACCAAAATCTTCTTTTCCTATACCAATGATTGGAGAGAGAAAAAAAAGTTGGAGAAGAAGCAGAGATGACTGTGTAGCGCATGGAGCTGACCTGATTGTTATTGAAGATGAAGATGAGGAGGTAAATCTCGCAAAACAATGGACTAGATCAATTCAAATTTCAATGGCCCTGTTTCTGCTTCACAGAAAACCCCAAATCAGCTACCATGGTGACTCACGATCCTAACCTAAGGCAGGGTTTAACTAAAATAACTAAATTCACCATTGCAAGTGGTTGCGTTTGTAGAAAGATTTTGAAAAAATTTTTTAAAAGAAAGAAGGAAGGAAGGAAGGAAGAATGGAAAAAATAATTAGCAGTTGTACATAGCTTTTATTGTGAAAAACCCAAATTTGCTGTTTTAAGTGGCTTTTATTGTGAAAAAACCCCAAATAGCTATTTTAAGTGGCTTTTATTTTGTACATTTTAAGTTTTAGGAAACTACACTAAAAATGATAATGAATGTATGAATGTATGAATGTATGAATGCATGAATGTATGAATGTATGCTTGTGGCTACTGGTATCTAACCATGAAGTAAACAGAGCAGGCCTGTGCTGCTGTGAATCCCAGGTAAAAACTACTTCAAAGTCTGGTTGGCTCCACGTTGCTCAGTGCATCAATAATGGATTTGTAAAAAAACAAAAACAAAAAACATCTTTATAATCGTCTGGATATGATATAACCACTTTTACATATAAATGTATTGTTCCTTCAACCATACTCTCAATTTACCTAAAACTTCATAAGGAAAATCGAATCAATGTTAAAGGTTTTTTTTTTTTTTTTTAGTTCATTCATTAGTTCATTTATTAGTACAGTTTGTCTACAAAGGTTTAGGTTTATTTTGTGACCAATGCAAGAGACACACACACGCACACACACGCACACACACACGCACACACACGCGCACACACACGCGCACACACACGCGCACACACACGCACACACACACATACACGCACACGCGCACACACTAGTTGCAGCTGGTGAGTGTTGAACAGTGGACAAACAGATCAATAGTAGCCTTCTACCCACTGCTGCACAATGGCTTCTGAGTATGACAAAGACTTATCTTTTCAACAAAGAACTTCTAAAGATTTGAATCCCAGAGGACGATCTCACTTTCAACGACAATCATTTAAAACAGGTAGCGGTTATATTTTATACATGGTGCTTAGTTGAGATTTGGTTAAGCTGTGTATAACTAATGTGTGGTTACAGGAGGTGGGTCAGGATTCCCACGGTACCGAGTGCTATTATGTCTGGGCCTGCTCAATATTGGACTGATGATAACTGCACTGGCTTTGGGCATTTACTGTAAGCCTACATCCAATTGACTGTTTTATTTAGACAAAGAGGTGACTGCATGCTCCTCTGATACATTATATTTTGAAAAGATGTAGCACATATATGAATGGAGGTTGAGTATGCATGTTCTGCCCTGGTTTCTTTCCAGGAACTCTGGCTTCCTCCCACTGTAAAGATCATTTGATTGTTTCATATATTGTACATATGTTGAAATGATACAGTTTGGCAGGCTTTCATAGTCCTCCTGGGACTTTTTAAGGGACCACAAATTTAAATGCTAATCTTTACCTTTAAAAATGATTGATTCTGTGATGTACAGGTGCCAAAGCCAAAGACCTCCAGCATAATCTTATTTCGGACTTAGCTCTTACTCCTCTGATCATTGAGAGGGACTACCTCCGCAACCACAGTAACGTGATCAAGGAGAGACAAGACGTTCAAGTGTCTTTGGAGAATCAACGCAGAGCCAACATGCAACTCCAAATTCAAGTGAAGCATCAAGAGACCGTCATAGACAGCCTACAAAGTCAGATCGAGATCCTGAGAACTGAGAAGACACTACTGGAGTCCAATAAAACAGCATTAGGTAATACTCTTGAGACTGCAGTATGCTCATTCAACTATCGGGTATAAATTAGATCTAACCTCAAATAAACATCAAATTCATTCTCCAACTGGAGCAGGGCTGAAACAAAAAGACACTTCTCTTTGTCTTATACAGAAAGCAGTTGTAGCAGGTGCCCACTTGGATGGATTCTTCTCCGATCATCTTGCTATCTATATTCTCTGACTTTATCTAATACCAAAAAGAACTGGCTGGACAGCAGAGCAGACTGTATCACTCAAGGGGGTGACCTGATTGTAATCAACAACATGGAGGAACAGGTAAATAGAAAATCTGAAAACCTGTTGATTCCTGAAAATTGTTTAGAACCCAAACTCTCCTCTGTTCTTAATAGAAAGTAATAAACAAGAACAATCCAAAGATTCCTGGTGTCGGTTCTTGGTGGCAGCTGGGATTTTGGATAGGACTGACTAATACATCGGGCGAGTGGGTCTGGGTGAACAATGTGACAGAAAACAGTACAATGTAATGTACAGCCAACTCTGAAATATGTATTTAAACATTAAACAATACATACACTCAATGCCCACTTAATAGGTAGACCAGCACAATGGAAATAGCTAATAATGTAGTCAAGTGTGGTATAAGATTGGGGAAAGTGAGACCTGATTAGCTATTCAGAGAATTTGAGAAACTATGGATCGACTGGTGTTTTCACATGGAACCAAATGAAGATTGTTAAAATTGGTTTGCGATAACTCCAATTGTCACTAGTTACAACCAAGAAGAAGACAATCTAGGGATCACGTTATTGGTATCAGTTACAAGGTCGACCTAACAAAGTGGCCAGTGAGTGTTCTTTATTCACTAAAAGATCATTTACTTTACTTCTGACCTATTACAGGTATTGGCGCACTGGTCAGCCGAACAGAGACGAAAGTTTTGATGGACACTGTGGTGCTTTTGCAATAAATCCCAGTTCCACGTATTGGAAGTCTTGGTACAATAGAGACTGTGAGAATGATCAGTTACACTGGGTGTGTGAGATGCAGCCTAGGTAAACAAACATAAGTGTTTACGCATAACAAAGTCCTTTCAAATAAACTTTGCATTGTTGTCTGACTTCAGGCGTTTCTTGTCATTTCTGTGAATATTTAACAGAAGAACTTGATTTCATGTTTGTAATGTCGCTCACCTGAGTAAACAAAGCAGGATATAGGGCAATGTCCTTATTTCCTTGCCCTCATCTGAACAGCCAACATGGAGGATTTAGACAGGACATACAACAAACTGACTTATCAAGATGATTCAAGTAATGACCACCCTTTAGCAGCAAACCAAGATGAACAGCAAGGTAAAAGAATATTGTAATTATTAACAGGACATTTTTAATTATTATTATTAAGACTAATACCTGTCTCATACTTCACTGACTGCAACTAGTAAATCTAAGACTCTCCTTGATGTTGAATGATTTTCTCTTTGCAAAGTTTCCCTCTCTATGGTGAGACCTGATTCACTTTTGAATCATCAAAAAGTGTTGACGGTAACGCTGTCGGTGCTGGCTGCTATTCTTCTAATAGTCGACATCGGCCTTGGCATTTACTGTAAGCAACATAACATTTATAATTAATGATTAGTAATATTATATTTTTGACAGCGCTCCATATATATGATAAGACTTCTAATAAATGAATGTAACATTAGGAAGAAGGAATTTGTTTGAATATTAAGACCTAGTTATCGATTTTCTGCCGTTTAAATATAATAATAATAATAATTCATAATAATTTGACATTATCCTAATACCCATAATATTTTTTATCTTACAGACAGCAATCTGACTGATGGGCAGCGCATTGTAAATGACATTAATACTGAAGTGGCCAAATTACAACAAGCTTACAAAACTGCAATAACAACCAAGATTGAACTCAAGAAAGAGCTGGCAAATCAGGCCAGACTGCAGCAGCTTACCAAATGGGAATTTGACCACCAAAAGAGTCGAAGTGAAGACTACCAACGCCAAATTAACAAAATTCAATCATATATTACCATACTGAAATCTAACATGCCATTACTTGGTGAGTGTGTTTGGAAAAGTAATTTTTTCATGCAGTACTGTGCAAATGTTTTAGTGCATGAGAGTCGACGGTGAAGGTTGTCATTCATCCAGGTAGAGGTCATTCTGAAAGTTGAAAAAGGGCATCTGGACAAGATTTTGATTGTTGAAAAGCTTTCATCTGCCAGTCCAGCAGACTTCTTCAG
>JAVQKC010055753.1:0-14435 GCA_036025475.1 Philypnodon macrostomus
TCACTCTCTCTCTCTCTCTCTCTCTCTCTCTCACTCACTCTCACTCACTCACTCACTCACTCTCTCTCTCTCACTCTCTCTCACTCTCTCTCTCTCGCTCTCTCTCTCTCTCTCTCTCACTCTCTCTCACTCTCTCTCTCTCTCTCTCTCTCTCTCTCACTCACTCGTTGACAGCTTCTCTTCGCTGCCCTCCCCCCGCCCTCCCCCGCTCCTCTGCTGGTGGCTCGTCCCGCTCGGGCCCCTCAGAGTTTTCCGTCCTGTGTCAGGGTAACATCGTAACCACGCGGACCACCTCCTGGCGGCAAGACCGGACTTATGGAAGCAGCCGGGGAAACTCTCATTTACCGAGATGACACCGGACTTCACAAGAAGCTGCTCCCGGAGGAGAAGGGCGATTGTGGCAAAGACATTATCAAAGCCGTGGTCGAGGCGAAAAGCGACGAGTCCAACTATGTGGACATAGACACGAAAGCGGACGGCGCAAAAACGGTAAAAGTGTCCTTCACCGGAGAGGCCAACCAACTGGCTGTGATCAAATCTGACGGGGGCAAACAGGGAGCGAACGAGAAGATCATTTTAGACGAATCCAATTTAAAGGAACCGCCCGTGAAAACAGACACAAAAGACACTGAAAACTTTGATCAAGAGCTGGAAAATGAGCCGAGCGAGAGCAGCGAGCGCGCACCGAGCGAGAGCGACGAGCTGGACATGTACCTCAACAGCAAAACAGAAGACGAGGACGACGAGGCGAGCGCGGTGCTGTCTGACCACTACGGCTGGGACACGGTGGAGGATGAGTCCCACTACATCACAACACACGAGATACAGCTTACCGAACTGGACCATGACGTGGACTACGACTTGGGTCGGGGGACGCGCTGGGAGTTTGAAGACGACAATCTGGTTTATTCCTTTGTGGATTACGCGTCGCTGGAGGGGGAGAACACGCAGACTTTGATCTTGGAGGGAAGGAGCCCGGCGAAAGTGCATGCTAACTTGAGGGGACCGGCTGTCAGCACGGAGAGTGATCTTTGTGACTCGGATAAATGCATCGACTCAGATGAAAGTTTGAGTAAAAACCAAAGGGACGCCGGGAAGATTCGCTTATCAATACAGACGTCTTCCAGGGCCTTGAACGACGGCGGAGACAGGGGCCACTTCTCACTTGTGAGCGCTGGCGCCAGACCGGGGCCCTTGTGCGATAGGCCCCAATATTTCATCCCAGCTCCCGGCCGTCAGCACCTGGCCACCAAGCTTAGACGTAGAGATATAAATGAGTACTCCAGTGGGGCTTCCAGCTCCATCAGTGAGTTGGACGACGCTGATAAAGAGGTGCGTAATTTAACCGCCAAGTCTTTCCGCAGTCTGGCGTGCCCGTATTTCGATGCCATTAATCTCAGCACTTCCAGCGAGTCCTCTATTTCAGAATATGGGCTCAATAAGTGGTCTGCATTTGTGGATTGGAATTACAGGAACATATCACGTAGCAAGGAGCATAATATCATTGCGCACAAGACCACCACATTAGAGATGAATCAAAGTGCAGAGAATAAACGGTCGGGGAAATCGCTGTGTAAAATGCCCCAAGTGGAGAAGAACGAGCCCCCTTTACATTCATCTACAAGCGGTGAACAGATAGAGCTCAGAGGTCCGGTCCATGCCGAGCAGCGCGGGGTGACGCTCAATTTCCACTGTAATGTTGAAACGGGAGCGCATGAATCCACCAGACATCCAAAGGCTTCCAGCGCACGGTCCAGGGAAGTTGCTGGCACAATGCTGGCCAGGTCAGGGTGTGAAACGCAATATCACCCCAGCGACGACAGGGGGGACACTCACAAAAAGGCTATATTTGCGTCCAGTCTTTTGAAAAATGTGATTTCTAAAAAGATGCAGTTCGAGAAGGAGCGTAAAATGGAGAGAGGTGAAATCTGCGATTCACACGCAGACCCTTCTGTCAGGGGTTCGGGGAGAGGCTTCCAAAGACAGACTTCAGAATCGGGATCTGGATACACGGTGAATTCAGGAGACGAGAGTAGGGCTAGTTCTTGTGAGCCAGCAGATGAGAGGACAGACAAATATCAAGAGATAAGATCGTCACCCAAAACGCACGATACCCACAGCGCCTCGAATGTAAAGGAGAGAGAAGTGTCCCCAGCTAGAGATAAAGATACCAATAGCATGCTAACGAAACTGCTTTTTGTGCCAAGATGCCAGCTCTATACCAAAGATTTGACCAAAGACATGCCCACTCACGAGCCTGTTTCGGGGAATGTTCCGCAACAATGTGACAGCAGTGGAGGAAAACCACCGGAGATCAAAATCTGCCTGAGAGGTGTCAAGGAAACCCAGGGCTGCACGCTGAATATCGCCAGTCTGTTAACCCCCCAAATAAGCTACAATAGTGTGAACCCCCTGAGAGCGACGGGGGACGTGAAGTGTCCCGTTCTCTCAGTTTCAGATAAAATGCCCAGCTTTGCGGTTAGAGACATCCGTGAGACCAAGTGCAGGTTCCAACCCCCGATTTATCAGGTTAGGGACGTGCGAAAACTGGTCAAAAGTTCCTATCGCTTTGTAAATCTGGACAACAGTGAGAATAAAAACTCCGTAGCAACTCACGGTGACACAACTCGTAAGGACAGGGTTAAGCAACCGTTACCGGCTCCTATCGTTATAAAATGCCAGTCAGTTAAAACGAACGCAAAACAGCAAACAGAGAAGGGGTCGCACCGAGACGCAGAAGCAGGCCGTTCATTTCCCCAAATACATTCTCCAGTATCTCAAACCACCAATGTGTCTGCTGCATCTAAAGAGGGTTATTCTGATCATTTACAAGCTCTGTCTACCTCTGACACCAGACTTCTAAAACAGAGGCTGGAGAGGATGTCTGGTGAGTTAGGCGAACGCAAAATTGAGCCAAAAATACCCAAACAGGCCGCGCTGGAGAAGATAAAAGCTGCTGTGAAAAGTATGGAGCAGCTGTATGTGTTTGACAGAAACGAGTGGAAGCGTAAAAACCAAGCGATGCAGCCGCTGACAGGCAGCCACGTGTTATCACTTATAGCCCGCGAGGAGCAGGCAGAGGAGGGCGAGGGGGCAGACGCAGAGAGGGCGCAGACACACAGACCTCATCAGGTTAAAGGGTATATGAAAATCATGCACGTCCCGTACAACAGTGACACTTTTAAAACACAACTCCAGCAACACAACGGAGCAGGCAACGACAGTCAGTCCCATATCAGCATCAGCTCAGTCAGTAACGCAATCCCACAAAGCTCGGCTCCGCAATCGTCCTCAGCTCTGGCGGCTCCACTCTCAGTGAAAATAGAAGCACCAAAATGTGGGCAGGTGAACAGAGGAAAGGTCAGCACTAATCCCGCAGTGACACAGGCCAGTGCAGACTCAGAAAATTATCTCACCATCCCTGGTCTGACATCTGAAGTGAAGTTACTGAGTAGTGAGTCGCAAACTAGAGAGGAAACCAAAAGAACTAAACCCTCAAACCAGAAAAGGTCCCCATTGATCATGGAGTATCCAGCTTCAACAGTCTATCATCACTCTGCGGTACTACCACAACATGTGCTGTGCTTCTCCCCCACTGTCCCCACTGTGTCCCCCACACCTTCACGGGGAGAGGCAGGACAGACTCAGAGGAAGATGCTGCTGGACCCCACTACAGGTCACTACTACCTGGTGGACACACCCATACAAGCCACCAAGAGACTGTATGATCCTGACACGGGACAGTTTGTGGATGTCCCCATGTCTCACTCCCCCGGGTCACCGGTCACCCCGGTCACCCCGGTGCCTCTGTCCGTGTCCCCTCTGGCGTGTGCACCCACCTACATGATATACCCCGGCTTCATACCCTCGCCCACACTGACCATGCATCCCGTGCTCCCTCAGTCACCCTGTCATTCTGAAGAGGCCACTAGAGACAAGTTAAAGATGGTCCATCAGAAAGACAGACCCTCCCCCGTCATGGCGGAGCGGGTGTATTATAGTGCCACAGGTGAGACCCCACAGACGTTAGGTCATGTGACCACTCAAGCACATGCAGTGAGTGCTGAGAGAAAGCCTCTGATCAGCATCACAACGCCACAAGGTCCAAGAATCATCGCCCCGCCCTCCTTCGATGGAACAACTATGAGCTTTGTAGTGGAGCATCGGTGACCAACAGACATCAGCACAGACTTCACGTGAGTACAGACAGACACTGCATGGTTTGAGAGCACATACAATACAACACAAGCCAGTAAAAGGGAAATACAGCTGGAAATGCAATTTTTGTGACATAATTGTATTCTGAATGTTTTGTGGGATACCGTGTCACCATTTATATCAAAGGTAAAATGATTATCGAAGGCTTAATGCACTATTATGGAAGTCAAATATAGAAATGTTTAGTTTGAACTAAATAATAGTGACCAATAGAGGAAACAAAGATTATAAAACATTAAAGCATCAGCATTATCTTTAGAGCTGATGACGGTCTTTCCCATTATGATGTAGAGTAACGTGTCTAAAGCAGCCGTGCTGCTGTGCTGACATGTGAGTGTTAATAGACATGCAGTAGCTTCATGACAGGTAACATGAGTCCAGTGCTCTCTGGCTGTGCTCCGTGGGAGACTGGATTTTCAGTCGCTACAGTTCCATTTTCTCTGCATTACACACAGTCGGGCTATTTTCATAGTGTCAGACCAGTTTGTTTACATGGTTTATTCTCAGGGCTAAAGTGTCACAGGAAACTGAGTCTCTCTACTTATTGTTTAATAATAATAATAATCATATATTTCTATGATAAAATTATAGAAATACTCTTGTATTGATCAAAAGGTGAAGTAATATATAAGGCATTAGGCACAGTATCTCAAAACTAGCAGTTTTCTGTAAAAGTATCAATAGAAAATTAGGAGAAATGTGTAATGTTTACAAACTGAAAATGTTCTTTTGAAACGTCAAACTATAAACAGTTATAAATGTGACGTTTGGCTGCAAACAAATACAAACAGACCTTTTTTGCACGATGCAAGAAGTCTTACAGATTACATGGAACTGTGAAGAATGTGATTATTTGAATTATTACTGGTCTGACACTATACTGAGGGCTTTAAAATGTGACACTATCTACCATCAGAGCATTCCTGTGACATGAGCTGATGAGACAAGGTGAGAAAATACCAAATGGCACATTTACAAAATACATTTTCTATTCAGCAGAACACCTCGGCCATTTGCATCAAAATAGACTTTGAATCAAATTGCATGGTGGTCATTATAAGGATCACAGGATCACTGTCACTGAAGGGACATTTAAATGATGAGGCACACGACGCTGGTAACACCAACTGTAGAAACCTTACTTTGAAATGACTGCAGAAATATATCAGGAAAGGTGTTTTTACAGACAAACATTTAAGCGATATTTCTTCATTAATAATAATGTAATGATGTAAACATACCAATATGAGCTAATAGCTTTTTCATAGAAAAGTCTTTGTCAGTTTGACACAGGCGTAAAATGACCTGCGGCCATTCTCAGCTAATGTGTCAGTGCATAATCCCGAGCGTGAGTGGGGCATATCAGCTGGGTGCACGGCAGACAGAGGCCTGCCCTGGGACGAGTAGTGGTGTGAAGTGGAACACAGGGGGAGGCAGGGGGGTGTTTGTGGCGGTGGGGCGCGGGGGCATGGCTGGGATAGTGATGCAGGAGGAAAAGGTCAGGCAATGTAAAGTATTTGTTGTGCTGATGCAGGGAGAGGACAGCTGCTCAGACAGATCAGATGCTGCTGCAGCTCCGAGCGCGTCTAAGGCTGAGATGGGGTCAACTTTTTATAGCCCCCTCCCCCTCGGCTTTTTCCTAAACGGGCAGAACGGGATGGGGGCACTGCCAGGCTCCTGCACTGCACAACACGCTCGCTACATAAACAAATCAAAACGTATGGCCTTGGGACAAGAACAGGTTGTTTTACAAACATTTATATGCATTAAATAAACATACACTTCATGTTAAAAACATGTTCAACACGAGAAGTGTGAAGTGTAGCTCGCTCACGCTAACGCTCACTGATCCATTGTCTTGGGTTTGTCTTTTGTGTCTTACAGAACTCGTCATCAAGGATTTCTTCAACTTCATCAATCATAGAGCAGTTTCACCTCTGGACTCCATCTTGTATCCCAGTATTAACATTCAGGCCCAGGCTGGTGTGTCCACTATTGTTACAGATATTACAGTATCCTGTATGCATTGTAGCACTTTGTAGGTTATAAACTCAGCCATGTGCTCGGCTGAAGCAGGCCACTTTACTTTATTGTAATATTTTCCATTCAGCTGCTGTTTAGAGTCATAGAAATGTTACTGACTAGTGCAATTCAGAAGGAAACAAGAAACTTGTATATTATTTTTTAATAAAAGTATCAGTTTGTGATATAGACACGTAATACGCCTGTAATTAAGCAATATTGTTCCTTTAGCACACATAGAGTGTCTTCATTCAGATGTGACTTTAGAATCAATAAAATACTCTCTTGTCTCAATAAGTGCACAGATCTTTGCTGGTGCAACCGTCCTTGGTTTGGTATGAACACAAGAGCTATTCTTAGCTACTGCTTGATTTGGGTTTCAGCGCTCACCTATGGTCATTAGTTGTTATTTTTTAGTATCCTTAAATGTTCAGGGACATAAAGTAAAACTGGATACGATGTACATGTGTGCACTTTACCCACAAGCACTAGTTGAGCAAAGGGTTTTGCACTGATCCATAAACCAGGTTAGTTCAAACCGGTTGATCTTCACATTATGTTATGTTTATGTTATATGTAGGGATAATGTATACAGTTTTGTAAAAACTGGGATCATTTATCTGGACAACATGAAATGAGTCTTAGCTGCAGGTAACATGTTTAGCACCACTGCTTCATGTTGAGAATAGTGTATTTTGGTTGAATTGTGTTTTACTTGAAGTAGCCATGTTTGGCTGAGTTTTACCCACACACTGCTGATAATGTGTGCACAGCTCGTGTAAGTGTGAATGGTGCATGTTAGCGCGCACTCCTGGTATGTTACAGTAGAGCTGGATCTCTTCTTCAGCTATGTACTTAGATCACTATATCTAAGTAGTAATGTGGCTAATGAGTCAGAGCCAGCTGAGACATTTAGGGGATAACTTCCTCTATTAGTGTTGGTTTATTTTACACTTTTAGTGTAATGGGACAGGAGATGTGTGGCTCTGAATGTGTCTGTGTTTGTGATATAGAGTTATGCCAGGCATTTCAACATTATGTGAGCGTACAACGACGTCTCATGTTACCTCACAGTGGACACACAGGGTACATGTGTTGCGTGTGGCTCTACATTTAACACCATAGCAGCGTTGTTTTTATGTCCAAAGTATAAACCCCCTTCACCTTTGCTTTGGGCTGAGTTACTTGAAGTACACATTAACATCCACTAACACATTGCTGTTATAATAACGTAATATCCCTGTCTCTTGTTTCCTTTTGAAGCTGCACTAAAATTCTGAGTCAGTGTGTTCCACTGGACTCAATGATACCAGCATCCTTCTGTAGGATCTATGTATGTGCTGTTTTTAGCATGTGTCAAACTAAACACACAAGAAGGTATTTGGAGCTGCTGGACAGTCTATTTATCTTATTTCTGCACATGTTAATCGTCTGTGATTTCACAGACATAACCGTCCTTTGTTCTTCATGTGACAAAGTGACTGAACATAGTTTACTAAAACAACTTGATATTGCAACATTTAATGCATCCCATAGATAAATAAACCCATAAATACAGATAAAGCATAAACCAAAAGTGTAGAAAACTATTAGATTCTAAAGTTTATTTATTGGAAATGGTAGAACAAATCTATTTTTCTATCTGCTTTTACAAAACTTTAAGACATTTGTTGATTGGCAATATATTTGAATTCAGTTAAATTCATCACATGTAAAATGATAAAAGCTGTTATAGGAAAACAGCTGTTATGACCTTGAGGTGCAATTGAACATATTTTTTATCAACAAAACTATTACCCTCAAGGTCGTAACTGGGAACACATGGTAAAGCTTGCTAATATATAAAGACAGGTGCTACGGGAAAGTGAGAGGGTTCCAGTCAAGTCCAGATGTAAATGCTGAAAGACTAAGGGGCAGTTGTCATGTATCGATGCCACTACATCAACATTGTTTGTTGTTTAGGGAAATATTGAAGGATTGCACAGTTGCCCCAGAAAGAGACAGAGGTCAGGTTGAAAGCGATGAGGTGCTTTGAGAGTGGCTGAAGTAAGTGCTGCGTTTGCTTTGAAGTTATGGTGAAATGATGAATGAGTGTAATGTAGACTGACAAACCTACATGTGTCTGCAATAAATAATGATGCAAGCTACCCTACGCTTAGTGTAATTGTGTCTAAGAACTCACAAGTGGACCAAAAATATATATAATTATTACCATTTTGTCCCTATGAGGCGAACAATATGTGTGTTTTTTTTACCCGACTATACCACCTTACAAAATACAATTTACAAATAATCAAATTTTTCTTTAGAAATTGAATGTACCGGTATGTATTATTTTCATCAAAGTTTAAAAGCTGTGCAAATAGATATGCCATAGAAATGCTCTAACTGTTATTATACTATTATATTAATGTAAGCATGAGTTAGTTGTTATTATAAAAATACAGTACAATTGTATTGTATTGTACAATACAAAAAGAAAAATAAGTTTAATACATCAACGAAGTAGTTGTACCTTGTTGTATGGAGTATGGAAATGACAATAATTATTTATATAATAATTAATGAAACATATACGATACGAAAAATATATTGTGATAACATGTTTATGTTAATTGGTGTTCATTTTTACAGCCCAAATCATATCTCGGATCACCTGTTTCTCAGCTTCTTTCCCTAAAACACTTAAGCCTAGTTAAGATTATACCACTTCGAAACATTTGAAAAAGAGACACTCAAATCAAACAGATTTATGCCGACAGAAGTGCACATTTGGCATCTGCTAGTGTGCGAGGTTAGCTTTCTGGTGACACTGAAACATCACCCGGGCCGAGGCTTAAGTTTAACCTGACAGTTTGCTTCAGTGTTTACATGGTTGCCGTAGCAGCAGTGAGACTGGCAGACACTGGTTTGCCCCCAGCTGCTCTCGGTGGTTTGGGAAGAATCTACATTAAGGCCCAGTTGTTGTGTTTGGATGCCAGCTGATGTCACAGCCACGACACAAGAGTCCAGTCAAGTCAAGATTTATGGACCGAGCTATGACTGCACGATTCTGAAGAATTATCCAATTATTTTTTTAATGATACATATTAATAATAATAATAATAATAATAATAATAATAATAATAATAATAATCATAATCATAATCATAATCATAATCATAATGCATCGGTTTTATATAGCGCTTTTCTCAAGACACTTTACAATTACATTATTCATTCACTCCTCAGTCACACCCGGTAGTGGTAAACTACATGTGTAGCCACAGCTGCCCTGGGGCACAATGACAGACTGCCAGTCTGTGCCTACAGCCCCTCCGACCACCACCAAACACCAATCACACAACCACATTCATTCATTGGCAATGTGGGTTAAGTGTCTGGCCAGGTACACAAGCGATATTGTGATTGTGATTAGATTTGCAATATTGTTTTTAAACCAAGCACATTTTAAACCTGTCTGGAACATAGAGATATAACCTCAGTTCACCAGTGCATTAACACTTGAAAGAACACTATTAACTGTTCACAGAATCACCTGCCATTCAGAACATGTTTGTAGAGGTTAAACCTACAAGAATAATTATGATTATTATATTGCAATTCGTTGTACAGCCCTAGACTGAGCTAAAGTGAACGTTTCAGCGAGACTTACCACAGCAGAGACAATGCAAAGGAAAAACACAATATTCAAACCTCAGTGGGTCTGGATATGGAGTAAAACTTTTAAGACTATAATTTTATAATATACATTATATTATTATATATGAATATTATTTTATATAATAGCTGTTTGTGATGGTTGGAGGCAATTTGTTTCAAACTAGTTGGAGCTGGAAATCACTATGTGCATCAGGATGTCATTAAACAGAATCCACACAAATATAAGGTAAAAAGGGACAGGGAACTATGCAACGTTTTACTTTACCAAAACTTAAGTCAGTGGGATCCTAAATGAGTTGTTGTAGGGTGAATGAAGCTTCTTTGCTAGGTAAATGCCCCTGGAAGTCTCAGGTCAAGTCACAGGTCTCGCCAAAACTTTTACAGAGAGAGCTACAAGAGATCTGATGCAGACCTGGTGTTTTTGTGTTGAACAGTAGCTTTATGATCGTCTAGAGTCTATATATAAATTCTATATTCTTTGTGTGGACAGTTATTCTCTGAAACTGTAGGGGGCGCTCTGTGAAGGAGAAATGTGACCAAAACAGTGAACATAGTTTATGTCATTGTTATTAAAAACCCATCGATTTTTCTTTAACTGGTAAAATTCCTACATTTATTTCCAGTGCACATTTATTGGCAGACAATTATACATTTTTGGAAGTTCACACAGATCTGAACACATCTGAGAAATGACAGCACCGTACAAAAATATATTCAAGTGTTGATGACTTAACAGAAATAAAATTCAAATACTTAACACTTACTTAACACGTAAAATATGGCTTTGATATCGCAGAGCAGCGATGTAGTCACATAAGTTACATTGTGATGAAGTCTTTAGTAAACACTATATATAAAGTAGGAATGACAAGCCTGTTTCTGATCTTTGGGAATGTTCATTCTATTAAGTGGCATTAGAAATTACGGTGGTATTACAGGTGTAGGTACCGCCCAGAGATGCACCGATCCGGCTTTTTCAGTCCCGATATCGATCTCAATATCTAGGCTTTGAGGATCACCCGAAACCCAATATTCACTGATAATAATAAAAACGCTAAAGACATTTCTAACTTAGTGTTAACATAAATAATCAACCTAATATTAATGTAAGATCACCAGATCACCCCCAAAATCTCTAACTTTTTGTAATTTTCCACATTATTTATCCACCCATTTTTAGGATAAAGTATAATACATGATATTGGCTCCAGTATCGGCTTTATTTACCGGTCCGCCGATCCAGCCGATATCCGATCCAGTATCAGTGCACCCCTACAGTTGTATGTACTGCCCTCCAAATAGAGTAGGTACGGTTTGTGCCTTTCATAAATACATTTCAAAAAACATTAAACAATGCAATGATTCCTAATAAAACTATCAGGAATGTAAACTTTGCTTGTCTTTAAAACATTCACAATTTCATCTTGTGTTTGAGGTGTGAACGCGGTCTCTGAATACAATGTTTGACAATAGTGAGCAGCCGTATGAATCAGTCCATTTAGAGTTTAAAGTTTGTTCTGGATAGTTGGTGTTCTTTACCAGCTGGAGTCAAACACCTTCTTGCACATGTTTGAGTTTTCTTGATGTAAGGGGAACTCCGAGCCAGGGACAAGGAG
Source organism: Philypnodon macrostomus (assembly GCA_036025475.1). NCBI lineage: Eukaryota > Metazoa > Chordata > Actinopteri > Gobiiformes > Eleotridae > Philypnodon > Philypnodon macrostomus. Next base: position 11,520 of record JAVQKC010055753.1, read on the forward strand.
CTTTTTGCTCTTCTGCGCCATAATACTTTTGCCCGATGACAAGCTCTCATATTTGGACACCCATTCACTGAAAACACAGAGTGGACTTAGATTTTGAACACTGACAGAAGAACCAGTGCCATATTGCTGATGTTTTTTGTACCTGATTGGGAATGTTGCTTTGTCCATCTGAATGCAGATCAGGAAGGGATACTCGGAGAACTGGACAGTGGTGATGAAGTCCAGTGATGCCTCAGTATCGAAGCTGACCTCGACACTAGTTTTCAGAAAATCCATGTCCACAGTAACATTGCCGGATACAACTAATGCACCCCTAAAAGCAAAAGACTTTGTTAAAGGTGTAGTCTGTAAGTGTACATTGAATTTGTAGTTAAAAGGTTTTTATGAAGCAGTAGTCTGTGTGTGTGTATATACAAATATACAAAGTTCACTTAAATCGTTGATCTTGATCTTAATGACCAGCCCTAGTCTCTCCGACCACCACCAAACACACTCCAACAATCAAACTACTAACACATTTGATACATAGGCAGGATGACTGAAGTGTCCTGCCCAGGGGCATAATGGTAACTGGTTAGAACAGTACTTGACCTGCCCACCCTCTGTTTAGCGGGCAAACTGCTTTACCTCCTGAGCCGTCCATCTCTAGACACACAGTAATGAAATGTCACTAACAACTTCAATCTGTCTGCCAGCTGCTCGAAAACCTACCTCTGTAACTGTACCTGCAGAGGCTCTCTGTGGCGGGATGCCACTGTGGTTTGTTCTACATCTATACATAGTTTCAGTCAGTCTATTATCAGAGTATTCAGATCCACTCACCTGCCTCTACCAGTTGTCTGCACTTAGATCAATTGCCAAGTAATACTCGTAACACATTATAATAGGGACGATGTGGTAAAAAAGGGACGATATGGTAAATAAAATAAAATATGTATAAATTTCAAATAAAAGATTTTATCAAGCTCATGATTTAAATTTTATCATGACTTTAGTTGTATTTTTTGTCTTACACAGAAGACTACTTCATAAAACCCTTTTAATTACAAATTGAAAATACATCCAATCCAGTGTTCATCAAAATACTTAATACTATTTATTTAATATACTTAATAATACTATTACTATTTTTGTATTAATGTGAACACTGGATCTTGTTACAGTAAAAATGACGGCGAAGAGCAGAGCATTAATAAATGCACTGTATCATGATTCAACCATCTTCCCAGGTTAGAAGATCGCCCACTCCTACTTTAGAACATTTCATGTGTAAAGGCTGTAGTTACCCTTGTTGTAAACTCTACCATTCTGTGTGGTTAAAAAAAGCAAGATATATTGGACATTGCTTGTTAAACCCAGTTTCATCACCAGATGCTGTGAGATATCCGATACTGGGACGATGACGTGCTCCATTTTCAGCAGCTACTGTTGTGTATTGACTGTTATGTTTTAAAATAGAAGACCAGACAGAACTGACGTCATCTACACCCAGACCTAGGCCTTAAGCACAACCCTGGAGCGTGTCCAGCGTGCCACTGGAACAAATGAATCAGACAATACTTATAGAAGCTCAGAGGTTCACATAAACCCTGCATCAACACATGTCTATTTGTGGAGGAGTGGCAGAGCTAGACGCAGGTTGTTTTCTACAAACCACTTGTCAATCAAAACGCCCTTTGTTCTCGAAGCAGGATGCACTTTAGTTTTACATACACTACTGCACGAACAGGAGATAATCTATCATTTACTGTTGACAGAACTGGAGTTGTGTGTGACCTAAAAACATAGTGATATCATAATGCTAATATTATGTAAAAGGTAATGTCTTTATGTGGACGTCATCACTGATTGGACTGTACCTGTTGTTGACACTAGTCTTGGACTCTCGGTACCAAAGACTGACTTCCATTCCTCCAGAAATGTCGATGGCTAACCCTCCTTGAAACTCTGCACCTGCTTTCAGTCCCGACTGCAGCTGGATCACCTTAAAAAAAACAAAAATAGCTTCAATGAGCTGCCTTGGCGGAGGTCTGCGCGCTGCGAGTGCTTTCTAGCTCTATGTTATTATTTGCAGCGGAGGAACATAATATATATGACGTACTTTGTAAATGAAACTATTCCTATCCAGTAAACTAAAGCTTAACCCCGTGTTAACCCAGATTCACCCACACATTTAGGGACCAGACAAACCTCAGAATGGTCAGTGAGCAGGATGAGGCCTTTCACCACATTCATAGGGTCTCCAGACATAGAGAACATTTTGGACATGAGATCACTGTATCCTTTAAAGAAGTTGACCGGCCTGAGCTGGACATCAAACAGCAGCGCGGACATCCCAGAGAAGGACTCCAGCTTCTCCTCTCCCTCGTCAGGTGTAGCTGCTATGAGTGACTCTAGGCCCTGCGCTTCAATAGCTACCTGAAAATATATCATCAATGGGCAGTTATTACTACATGTGGAGATAAAACATAACTCAATCAAAAATAAGCAGTTGTTATAATCAGCGCTTCAGATTAGCACTAGCCAACTAGCCAAATGCAGGTAGATTTGACTTATGGCTAGGAACACATTCACTCTCACTAGCCAATTTGTCCTGTTGGACTTGGCTGCATACATACTGTACATTTAATAATAATAATATAATAATAATAATAACAATAATAACAATAATAACAACAACAACAACAACAATAATAATAATAATAATAATAATGCATTCGTTTTATTCAGCGCTTTTCTCAAGACTCAAAGACACTTTACATTACATTATTCATTCACTCCACAGTCACACCTGGTTGTGGTAAGCTACTTGTGTAGCCACAGCTGCCCTGGGGCACACTGACAGAGGGGGTGGCTGCCAGTCTGCGCCTACAGCCGCTCCAACCACCACCACATTCATTCATTCATTCATTCATT
>JAVQKC010055765.1:0-15155 GCA_036025475.1 Philypnodon macrostomus
CCATTTTTCGGCTTTATTTGATCGGACAGTAGAAGGAAACCAGTGAAAGCGCAGGGGAGTGACACTCGGTAAAATGCTGGATTTGAACTCACTTCAATCTTTTTATCTAATCATTATTTTGCAGTGTCCTAACAAATTCTATAAATGCTGTCACTAGTTTTGCAGTTCTAATTACTACATATCCCGTTGTCGTCGTCATTGTTTTTGAGAGTTGAATGTGATAATATTGCACCTTTATGACATTGTTAAGTCAATTGTGTGAACCATGCCTCTCCCCCCTGTGTCCCCCCTGTGTACCCCTGCCTCTCCACACTGTGTCCCCCCTGTGTACCCCTGCCTCTCCCCCCCGTGTCCCCCCCGTGTACCCCTGCCTCTCCCCCCCGTGTACCCCTCTCCAGTCCTCTCTTTGTGTTGAGCCTGAATCATTAATATCCTACATATCCCCAGAGAATGACAGAGCCTTGTCATTTGCCCTGATCCTCTGATGCTGGGTTACATATGGACAACCACTTCCCTGCATGTCTCCCAAGGGCATCTTCATCATACCCTCAACAAAGTCACACAGGAACTCAGTTGGCTCTTTTTCACCAAATTACCAGAGCTACTTCAGGAAAACTCACTTGTTATAGCACCCAATCATTTTACCATTACTCAATCAGAAGTCAAAATGTACTAGGTGAAACTGTAGGCCTATATGTGAAAATTTAAAATATAAATGATGCTGTAATCGGACAAAAAGAAGCACAATTTTGAGCAAATGCATTTATTTATAAACACAAAATCAAGGAAGTAGAAACTCAAGAAACAAACTACATAATGATATAATAATACATTTTTAACAACATAGATCTATACCTAGATATCATTCAGTCTCTCTGCTCAACAGGGTCATGTTAAAGTCCGTTACATTCTTCGCTCATAATCCTCAGGTGTTGAAAAGTCGACATCACTATCTTGTCCCATCATCATCATCAATTTGTCACAGCTCACAGTACACACAGCTCACAGTACACACAGCTCACAGCACACACAGGTCTTGTCTGGGCCTATGTCCTTTCTCACCCTCCACTTATAGAGCTGCTGCCTGCGTGCTCCTCTGGGCCGGCCTTGACATACTAGTTCCTCTATTCCTGCTCGCACGTGAAAGCCTCTGTTGTCATCTGTGTATCCCGACCATTATCTTTTGACGTTTCTTTGCCTCCCCAATGAAAGACAGAGTGCGGGTGCGATAGCTGTGATGGCCGTGGAATGACAGCTCTGGCAGGCGGCTGGCTCGTATCTGCTTTCATGCTATTTATATGTCGTACTTATTCTTATCGGCTTTGAAGGTTATTACATACAAGGAAGTATCATTGCTGTTTAAATGGTTATGGAAATCAGAGTAAACATCTCATGGAGTTGTGTTGTTGATGTGTGTGTATACATATTAGTGTCAGTTTGATTAGTGTGTCGCAGTTTACCTTTAGCACAACTGTCACCAATGGAAACGTGCTAGTCAAGACCGTACTGAAATATGTGAGTAAACAGAAGATATCTCGGTCAGTCCGAGTGTACGGTGACTGAGATAGGCAGAGCTAGAGAGTAACCCATATATTAAGCTATATTGTTTTGGCTGCACCATTTTACAGGGATAACCATGATGAATATTGTAATATCTTTCCTGAAGCAACCTTCTTTATCTTTATATTTATCCAGGCTGGGGACTGCCACATATAAACGCTTGCTTTGTGGGAATCACGTACCTAACATGAAGGAATTGTCCTCTTATGGGAAACACTGTGGCACTGATTTCGGAGACCACAAAACTGGGATATATTTTTAATTTACATTTATAAGATCTTAAAATGCTTCAAAAATGTGAAAATGTCTTCTCATTAGATTCAACTAGAGCTTTCATGACATTTTACTGATAAAAAAAAATGTGGTAAATAAATTGTGCAACAAAATTCTTAAGATACACTTGATTTGATTGAAAGGGGGATAATTGAGATGTGGTATGTAAGAATTAACTAAGGAACTATAATCACACTAGTCTAAAGGCTTTACTTGTTCATGACCAGTCCATGACCAGTTTATTACCAGTTCATGACCAGTTCATGACCAGTCCATGACCAGTCCATGACCAGTTTATTACCAGTCCATGACCAGTCCATGACCAGTCCATGATCAACCAATCCCCTCAGAAATCTTAAAAAGTCTATAGACCAAGTTTGTTTTTCAAATCAAAACTTTTGTGTGTGTGTGTGTGTGTGTGTGCAGGTATTTTGTTCTTCACAAGTTGCCCCAGCTCAAGTTCCTGGACACGAGAAAAGTCACCAAACAAGAAGCAATGGAAGCCCAGACGAGAGGCGCGTTGATGAAGGTGGTCAAGCCCAAATCTGACGTTGTGAGTTCAGGCTCTTTTTACTGTTTTACGTCCTTTTGTAGTCCTTCATTTTGACTGGATTTGTCACCTCAGCCTCTTTCATCCGTTCTCTCTCCCTCTGCACGCCTGACAGTGCATTTACCTTCTCAGGGGCCCTATTCTTTGAACTGCCCTTCCTATTCCTATTGCTTTAAGTGATCCTGTCCATATGAGTGACCTGATTCCGTATGTGTGAGCCCCGATCAAAGGCGACGGGCGGCTGTCCACTCGTGCTTGTGTAGCCGGAGCTGACTTGGTTGGCCATCGGAGTGACAGCCCACGTACATTCCACTCACAATCGCTTAATTAAGCTCAGCCCCTGCACTTTGCTCTCAGTCGGGGCCATACAGACTCATTAGAATGCTCCAAGGAACATACATTTTGACATACCTTTTATTTTAGTTCAGTTATATATATATATACAGTGGCAAACTATATGTGGTTGCAAAATGAATGGGCAATAACCTTTTTTAATGGCAGTAACTACTCCTGCTTACAGCTCACTATAAAAAATAAAGTGGTCTGGGCGTGCTTCAAAGTCAGACTGCAACATCACAAAGTAACTCACTAGCAAAATGTTTTATAGCTAACCGCTAAAGATAAATGTTATCAGCCAAACTTTGTGAGATGATATGACTAAACAAGTTGCGGGGTGAATGGAGCTTCCTTTGCAAAGTTGTGGAAATTGCTCGTCAACTCACTGTGTTTACAAAAGATTGCTGCTGACATGTGAAAAAAGTTCAGGTTCATGATTACAAGGATTTTTATTTATTCATGTATTTATGTCTATACAAACTGACTTCTCTCTAAGGTGCAGTCATTTTTATATTGGTTTATGTCAGTTCAGGAGGCAGCCCTCTCTTTTTATCTGGGCAGGGGACTGGCACAAAGAGTACAATGGCCTTTCTTTATCATAAGGTTATTCAATACAAAGAGCCGTTGAACATGCATTGCAAATAAGTAATACTATAGCTTATTTAACCGTTTAAATAGCCTCCAAAAGTGTGCATTATGATCTGCAAGTTAGAATCTTGTTGACATTTTTTGGTAAGTTTTGAGACTATTTCCTCTATATGTGTCTGTAATGATTATATTTACTACTTGGATGAGTTCAGCATTGGGTGTCCAAACTTTTTTCACTGAGGGCCACATGTCAGACATTTATACTGAGGAGGGCCACTTGCTGAGGGGTATCAGTTGTATCTGTTTTCTGACACTTTTGTTCAGGTTCAGGTTTATTCACTTATTGTCTCTCTATATTACAACAATAACCGCACAGAAAAGTGGATTATGTCGAGTCAAATGCGGTAAAACGACCATTTGAGAGGTAAGCCTGAGGGCCATAAAAATTTCTCTGCGGGCCGCATTTGGCCCCCAGGCCCTAGTTTGGACACCCCTGTCCTAGAGGGTTTATTTGCCACATTTTGAGAGGTAAAGATCTGTCTAGAGTCTCATCCAATGGCAAACTAAAACCATGTGTGCGGAGTTTAAAGGGGACAGCGTAAACAACTGATTTATTGTTTGAACCATCAGTGACGATCGTGTAGTCGTCTAATGTCAGTTTACACTAGGCTTTGTTCCTGATTCGTCGTCATGCAAACGGCAAAAGGTAAACATTAAAATAATTTAACCTCAGCGTGGCATGTTTGTAGACTCCGAGAAGCGGAATGAAATCACTGAACTGCAAGAGTAAAGAAGACTTTATACAGTTTATTTACATAGCTTGTCAGAGAGAGAAATGTTTGGATATGTTGCCTCCAGATGAAAGTGCAGATAACCATTGATTGGAGCTGACATGACGTGTGGCTTTTTGTGCCTGTGTGTCTTTGAACCTGCCGTGAGTGATTATTTATTCCTTATGCGCCGGTAAAAACGTTGGGGCTCGGATGAAAACGTTCCCGTCGCACACGTATCTCGACTTTCTTATTAGCCGGGTAAGTGTGAAGTGAGATCCGTGTCACGGGCGCGTTTGTTTTGAGCACCTTGTGACGTGACGTGTCTCGGATCACGTTAGCGTCTCCTGGCTCTAATTGTCGGCGTTATCTCGGGAGCTCGTAGGTAAGTTGACCAATTTCGCGGGCCGCCGACTGATGAGTGGCCCATTGGGAAGCACATACAAAAAGATGGTGGTTAATTAGATATTTCTGTTTGCCGTTATGTCAGCTGCGTAGAACAGTAGCTACTGACGATCCCATTTGCTTCAGTGCAGAGGCCGCTAATTAGTGGTTCGATGTCACTCGCGATAACGTTTGAGACTCAATTAGCTCGGAGTATACGCTAGAAACGCATTTTAATACTGTACTCATGACAGTATTTGACTTGTACTTGTATGGCTGACAGTAGTTTTCCACGTCTGTGTTTTTTTCTGTCTAAAATCTTTACTGACATATCTCCCCTACTGTTTACGGTAGATAAATTGGAACCATAGCAACAAGCAGCCACCGCACACGGGATACGGCGATGACGGCATAAATCTCATGAAATGCCCGTGTTTTTGTCAGATCCCTCCCCACGCATGATGTACATATTGGAACGGTTAATGAAGGAGATGTTGGTGAACTTTGGAGACCTCTCTTGAGTCAGATTTGAGTGGCTCACGACCACAGTTTAAACTCTACTTCTCAATCATGCCATTATGCCCTGGCACCGAGAGCGGCACATGGTTCTGATAAAACGGTTCTGGTCTTTAGTTCAATATACGCCATAGCTTTTCATAGTGTTTTCCATGTTGACTAAATCATATCCAGACAGTGGATGGTGGCTCATTCAGAAGAAAACACTGACACATAAAAGTAAATGACTTAATGAAAGGACAGAGCAAACTGATGAAATGACAGTGACATGAATATTCTACAATTCATCAGGTTTATTCTGGTTCCAAACCCTCATTTCAGCATAAAAACTAGTTGGAGGGAATTAAATGGTTATATATTGTATGTCCGGTAAATCCCACCTCAGGCCCAAAGTGAAAAGGCTTCAGGCTTCCTTTATAAGTGTTAAATAATCTGCATTTAGATGTAAAATATTTGTATCTTTTCAAGGCTGCCACAAAATCATCTGCCGCCCGGTGTGCAGTGATTCACATGCGGGTTTTAAACACATGCCCTTCTGTATTTATCAGGGCTTTGGATCTGCATGGAGTCCACAGTCCAAATAATATTCAAGTATTTGACTGGGGTTAGATATTGTACTGTAGCTTATTTAAACACACGCTGGCCTGCAAGTGTTTAAAAATGAAGTCAATCATTGTAGTTCACATTTACCACCATAGGCACAACAGTCTTACCTCCGCCCCAGCTCCTGGTGATGTTATGCTCGGCCTACCAGCATTCAGCAGCTCATACATGCCAAAGAGCATCATATTTACAAACCCTTTTGAGACTAGTAAATAAAAAATGCTGGATGAAGCTTTAAGTGTCTGACAATAGCTAACTCTTAAGTTTTGCGGTTTGCCTGAAATGTGTAAGCAAGCAGATTTGTGCCTTTTGGTTTGTGTTCTGTTGCATTTCCGAGCAGAGTAATGGCAGCGGAACGGCATCCAAGGCACAAAGAACGAGCAAAAAACAACATAACGCTGACTATTGAAGTGTTTTCCCCAGAACCACAACACTAAGCAGCGTCGGGGTGGAAAAGCCTTGAGCTGTATTTTGGGAAATTGGGCGTGTTGGAATGTTTATAATGTGATAATTCTCTTTGAGGACTTAGAGGTCAGGGAATGAAATGGCGCTAAACCACATAAAGTCATTTGGGAGAGTAGCGTCGTGACTTCGAGGTTAAACTGGCCTTGACTATCACGTTCTGTGTGCAGATCCTCAACGCTATTTTTAAAAATGTCACCGGGAGAATAACATTTACCTTTTGCCAAACGTTACGAGCATTTCACAGTGGCTCCAAAATGTACGATGTCAGCTAGCATAAACGTTCTTCGCATGTCACTTAGATTTTGCTCAATCGACGTGACTTTTCAGCCAAGTCATTTTTTTTTCTCTGTCTCCACTCATATCCCAGTAATGTAAAGCAGACCGGTCACGGGATGGTTCCAGCCAGCTCCCGTTCCCATGAGCCTTTGCACACACAGGGTAATGCTTCTTCAGATTGAATTGACAGTGACAGAGCCAGGAAAGTCCTCAAGTGGATCTTTTCACTTCTGTTTCTTGGTGCCCAAACACTAACCTGTTTTACATTTTGAGTTTGCACTAAAGGGAGCTGGGCCCAATGGAAGGTAGACTGCGTACGTTTTAGGCCCATGATTGTGTATTTACACAGCTTGTCAACATTGAACAATAAGAGTAGTCAATGCTACTGTGAAAGGAACTATTTCAGTCAAGAAGCCAAAATCCAAAGTATCGCTGTGACCTTCGACTTCTATGTATTCTCAAATGTCTTGGACGGCTTATCGGACTATCAACCAATAAAACGTCCGGAAATGTCCAAATTCCCCCAGGGACTGTAGTAATTTGATTGTGTAATCCGCCCGTCAGTCACTCAGGTCAGTGTAGCGTAAGTGTATTGGCAGGTGGACATTTAACCTCCAGTGATTTTGCCCAGAACAACTTATTAGCTATACATCCAAAAAGATCTGATTATACGTCCATATTATTTAACAGTAGATCCTGAAAAACACATTGAGTCTATGGACAGCTCATGAGGATGATTTAGATTTGGTAGCTAGAGTTGTTTTGCTTTTGGCTATAGTTACATTTACTTGAGTAACTTCTAGAAGGACTTTTACTGCGCGTGTTTACTTTTTACTTCTAGTTGATGTAACAGCACTCTTAATTCAGTACATTTTAGGGTCTCATGTAGAAGAGAGCTGTTGCATTTACCCACCACTGTGCATTATTATATAATTTCATTTATTTATCTCATATACGCTATAACAAAGAAGCACATTTGTAACAGTCAGTTAGTTACTTTTAGAAGCCTTTTACATAAAACAGTCAGACAGCTAAATAATACAAACAGATGAATATAATCTTTATTTCTCATACATTTTTTAAAACTGGATAATATTACTGCATCATTTTAAATCAGCATGTAGTCCATTTCATAAAGTTACTCCATAAAGGAATACACTGCTTCTTAGTGTGGTGTGCATAGCTTTACCTCTCAGGCTGTATCGATAGAGTCTTTACTCTTTAGTTTATTATCTGACATTTTATTACATTTAACTTTGAACATAAATTGAGCAATTTTAAACTGAACTAAGAGTCTAAGGCTTTTAACTCATTGGTACGATTGATCTACCCTGCATGAGTAAGTACTGTAGTTTTTGCTTATTTGACAAAATGCAAGAAAAAAAGATTACCTGATTTTTTTGTCAGATTACATTCATATAAAAAAACATATTTTTTCATATATATTTTTTTTTACTTCTACTTGAGTCATATTCTTTTCAGAGTATACGTCTTCATACTCAATCCCTCCCTGTGCGTCAGAGTAACGAGTTCCCCTAAGCTCTCCAACAGAACAAACAGCGTGCGGTACAATCATTTTACTGTGTCCTGGGAGAAAACTCAAAGGTGTGGTTCTCAACAGGCCAAAGAAATACAACCCAACAGATCACCATGTTTATTACTGCCCTTAGCCTTATATTTCTTCCAGTTATTATCCACCGTGAAGCCTGATTTATCATCTTTTCTTCTATGGCCCTGAATGGGAGAGGGCCGACTGAGGACAGAGCTGTGGTTAGAGCTATGCTAACGGACAAAGCTAATCGTAGTTCTGCTTAATGTCCAAACAATTAAACGTAGTGAGGTCCTGTTTACTTTCAACCTGTCCGTACATACTGCCTTGTGATCTGCATCATCACATCTTTTAATAACAATTCTGTGAAGGCCCGGGCAGCTGTTTAGAATTGTTTGGACATGTTTGATTAGCGTGGTAAGCACATGGTTCTTCTCTCAGATGTCTGTCAGTGTCTGGCACAGTGCAGAGAATTAAGGTTGTGAAAGCTGAATGATTGATGTTGGACCAGAGCGGACTACATTTCCCAAGATCCCCGGCAGCTAGCTCAAAAGTCGATGTCATAAGCTGGAAACTAACTCTTTAAAAAAAAAAAAAAAAAACTAACTAATGTCTTTATTTTCACAATCATATATTTAAGGTTTTGAAAACCTTGTCCAGATGCCCTTTTTCAACTTTCAGAATGACCTCTACCTGGATGAATGACAACCTTCACCGTCATCAAATATTAAGGTTACAACAGAACATGTAGAATTCAGTGATGTAGCATCGGGGTTCCCAAAGTGGGGGTTGGGACCCCCTGGGGGGGTTGCAAAGCCTCAACTGGGGGGTCACGAAATAATTTTCTGGGGGAAAATATATCTTGCTTTTTCTAATAAATTGCATGTATTTTTAATAATCATTTAAGTCATCACAAAAAAATTTAAAATACATTTTCATAAACAGGTTTATTTCTGTCCCATCTTTGGGGATAGGGGGTCCTTGGGGGACAGGGGGTCCTTGGGGGACAGGGGGTCCTTGGGCTTTCTTCACATCATTTTGGGGGTCCCGGGTTTGATAATTTTGGGAACCCCTGATGTAGCATATGCAGCCAGAGAACCCAAAGAGAACCCACAGAAACATGGTGAGAACATGCAGACTTATTCAAACAGAAACAGTTTCAAAATATTATGAATGTAGGGGTCATGGAGGGGACAAGAGTCAGAGCAAGGAGGTTGTGGGTTGGATCATCAGGCCTCTGGATGGTTCAGTTCAGTTGAATTCAATTTTATTTACATAGCCCTATATCACAACAAAGTTGCCTCAGAGGGTTCACAGAACGAGATGTATGTAAACAAAAAACAATATCAAAGTTAATAGACAATCAATAAACACACAAACAAAAGGACTGTCCCAGGACATCCCCTGTCCTTAGACCCTCCATCACGGTCAGGAACAACTCCAAAAAACCCATGGTGTCTACATGTCCTCCCTGTGTCACTGTGGGCTCTCTCCGGGTACTCCTGCTTCCTTTAACCGCCAAAAGATATGCATGTGTAAGTAGAATTGGAGAATCTAAATGGCTCCTTGTGATTGAATGATTGTGATAATGAATGGTTGTTTGTTTGTGTATGTCTCTGTGTCAGCCCTGCGAACCCCACCAACTCCTTAATCCTTAGTCAAGAGTATCCATATAACCATTCATTCCCCCTCAGCATCAATCATTCTGTCAGTCTCCTGCCATAATAATGTTATAGGGAAACTCTCCATGAAAAGTTTCCTGCTTGCACACTCCTCCGCTCCAGAGAGGAGGAGGAGGAGGGCATTTTGAAACATTCTGGCAGCTTCAGCCCTTAGGTCACACCGGGGTCACAAGCTGGAAACTAAGCAATTAAGGAAAGTCCAAGGAGTGACTCAGTGCGTCAACATAAATCACCCGCGCCTGTACATCATAAACACAGTCAAAACTTTAAAGCCAAATTAATAGTTAGTAATCGAGGTCAGATTGATTTATAGGCCCTTTCAAAGTCTCGGAGCCTGGCGGTGCCTGACCCCGGGGCGGTGTCACCATCTCCCAACTGCAAATATATGATGGATGAATTCTTCGTCTTTGGCACATGTTTTGGTTAGGCCGTTTTTACGAGGCTGTCGAGTGGCCGCCTTGCGTTAACTGATTTTCCTGTAGATGTTTGTTGTCTTGGCGACGCTAGTGGAGTTTTTTGAGGGCTGTCAGAAATTGGGCCAAGTCTGTCCAGCCCTAATGAGACGTCTCCCGTTCACATTTTGATCGAACGTTTTCATAAAGTTTGACAAATCGTGCAACGGCTTATTCAACTCTTTTCATTTTTGGAAGCAGTAAAATGGGGAGTTGTTTTATTAGTGTAATAATGTTTTGTGTATGGGATTAGTGTGTCAGGAATCTTTTGGTTTGTGCATATAAAGTTCCATTTTCATCTTTTATGAGAACTTTTTATAGTTTTATATTTTCAAATTTGGGAACCAGAGGGATGTGGCGCTCTTCCACTTTCCGGTATCAGGCTGTTATTACTTCCAGAGGTTCAAAGGGTGAAAAATCTACTAAAGTACTAAGTAACTGATCATATCTTATGTCTAATATTGTAATGAAATGGAAACAATATTTAAAAAATTTGCTAGTTCTGGTATTTGAAACTAAAAATTAATCCAAATATATTACCAAAAAAAATCTAATCCAATTTTTTTTTTTACATCATAAAGCCTTACCTTACTGATGTACCCAAGTAGAGATAGTTGCCAAAAGTTTGTATTGTTATTTCAAAATATTACTCAAGTACAAGTAAAAAGTATTGTGCAATTAAACTAGGACTGAGAACCTCAGGGTACCTCACGATTCGATACGCGATACGTGGCTCACGATACCGATAACGTCACAATATGGCGATAATCGATGTATTGCACATATTAACATAACATATATCACTGAATTTTAAGGAACTAAGAACTTTTTGATATGAATGGATAACCTTTTTTATGAATTTGTTCATTTCATAATTAATTGAATACTCTCAAAATAAGAAAGTACATTTAAATACAGCCAGGTTTTCAATTTTAAGAAATATACAAAATATTTAAAAGAATTCTGATATATCGATTATCACCCAAAATACAATATTACGATATACCGTATCAGAATATCAATATTTTGCCCCACACCTAAATAAAACTACTACAATCTTCAACATATACAAGAAATACCCCATTCATAGCCTGTACTTCAGTCATAAAACTTCTATCTTTGTACTTAGAAATCAGCCATTACTCCGATCAGGCCAATCTGAGCTAATCCGCCCTCTCCACGGTGACTGAAAGATGCTGCGAGCCTAATGAGAGACAGCTTTTTGTTCATCATCCTTCTCTCTCTACCCCACGGGGCGTTACAGGAACTGTGCCAAAAAGTTGAAATGTCTCAAAGAGATCAGTTGCGTCTTGTGCTGTCTGCTTTAGTTGATGTTGACAGAGCGCATTAATCACAGATTCATCGCTCACATTTATAGGCCCGCTTTGAAGAGGATTGTCATGTGGGGCCCTCGTATTAGATAACACAGAGGCATGTTGTTGTTTGTGATAGACTTTTTAATCTGCGCTACATAAACTTGGGAAAGGCACTTTTTAAGAGCTCTGTTTGCGTTTTTCATGCTGTGCAGAAGTCATTTCATTACTTTCTGTTTCTGAGACGACTCCGAACAACTGAATGATATGCAGTGCTATATTTGAACAGTGACTGGCATGATGTTCAAAGTGCGGTCCAGGGGCCAGATCTGGCACGCTGGGAGATTTCATACTTCCATTAACCTCCACTATTATTATTATCAGTTTTTCAAATTGTGTCTTTCCATAGTGCTCATTGTTTTGTTTTTGGTTGCTTGTGTACCCAGTTTCTGACAATCATGAAGACCCTGAATAGCCTGGTATATTGAATAGTCTGTGGTTGTCACACTTGGGGTATTTCTAAATGCCTATTGCTGGGTTGCAGGTTCTAGAATGTGATGATGTCATACCCGCAGATGGGGGCAGGGGCCAGAATTCTGTAACTTTAACTATATGGGATTTTTACAAGACATACCCCCCCCCCACAAAATCCACAAATGTTGAATCTGATCATTTTTGTTAGTGACCAGGTCCATAACCCCCCGATTTCGATCCAACCACACACAAAATCAGCAAATGAATCATTTTCTCTGCCCCCCAATCTTCCATTAAAATGTATGGGGCTATAGAATGTTGTGATGTCACCTGCAACCCAGCAATAAAAGTTCATATCATGTTACCTTCCCCGTTGAGTCAGCGTAGGCACATTACCCATTGATTTATTTTAGTCATGCCTCACGTAACGTTGGACTTTCCCTGTTTGTGTGTGTCAGGTCACCCGAGCTCTGAACACTCGTCCCTGCTCACGTTGACCGCGATAATGGCCGCCCGGTCCCTTCTTCCCTTAGTCATTTTCATAAAAACGCAACCCGGGGTTACTTTAAAAGTCCCACTCAAGTTTGGCTGCTGTCTTTGTGGTTTTTAGAGCTTGTCAGACACGTCAAGAACAAAAAAAAGTGGATTGTTTTGAGGATTTCTTTCGCCTTGACATCTGCCACTCTGTTGCAATGATAAATTCTTGCCTCATTAAGCGTGGGTGTGGGATTACGGCCTGACAACACATTAATCACTGGACCTGGTGGCAGCAGCTCGCACCCGCCACAGGCATTGTTAACCAAACTTTTCTAACATGTCACTCTCCGCCCCGACAGCCCATAATCAATCATCCTGATTGGCAGGTCTGATAGATTACACTATTTATACTTTGTGTAATGAAAGCCATTTTCATCCTACTGTCATTGTCTGAAACGGGTCACACTATGCAGAGAAAAGAAAGGCTAGGCTTGTGGCATTGTGAACTTTGTTAAACAGAGCTCCAGGGGGTTGAATGGTGGCATAGGGGAGGTAGATATTCCCCATTCATTGTTCAAGCCGCTTCGGGGCAAGTCTTCACACAGTCATCCAGCCTATTGTCATCTTTGTCGCGATCTCCGACGCAGGTAAAAACTAGCCTTTGTCTGGGGCTGGAATTGGGTTTCTCGTGACCCCGTTGGTGAGGTGACGCTATTGTCATGGAAGCGTCTACATTGACAGAAAGTGAATGATTTACACATGTACAACAACATGACCGTACACTGTGTGGATGTGCTGGCTCGTCAGAATGCAGAGCTTGCCCGGATAAGGGATGATGGATTTGCCCCTTTCCTGTGCTAAGAGCACTTGCACTTTACAGTCCCCCTAGCAGTTTTTTTTGTTTTTTTGCATGGGAACTTGTGGATGAAATGACACACGGGATAAGGTTATGTTACGTTTTTGTTCATTTTCGTGTGGAATTAGAGATGTCCCGGCCGCACGGAGAGAGGATACTCAATATGAGCTCTTAGTTGAGGAGCTGCCAAGCATTTGCAAAGAGAAAAAAACAGTCCATCATGTTTTTGACAGGTAGTAAATCTGCGACACTTTTCTGTCTAGAAATTAGTTAACTAGACCGTATTATGGAAAAGCCAGGTAATTTTCACCCCGCAAATAACTAGCAGGAGGCCGCATCCGTGACCCGACATTGCTTTGTGTTTGTGCAAAATCTAGTGACACGCTCAATGGGTCCTGTCAGGCGGCGGATTGAATTCTCTGCCTACTGCGTCTCCGTTTGGAGCACGCTGGTCAATTATTTCTGAGCCTGTCACCGCGCGGGGAGACACTGTTATTTAGTATGTGTTAACTTGGCATCATTAAGACAGCCCGCCTGACAGAGAGTAGCACACCTGAGCGTTATTTATTTTGATTCGCAGACAGGGGTAACCTTCAAACGCGATGACCTATCCCGTTGTTTTGTGAAATGCATTAGGGAAACAGGAGCTTGCGGAGAAGACGGCGGGGGGATCGGATGACCCGTGGACGTCGATGCTAACGCGCTAATGTGTGGGAGACGAGCACGTTTGTTTGGACAGAACGCTGTGATCACTACGGTGGCACTTCTCCCAATACGGCCGTGACACCTTATCACAGACGGCTGCTGCCCGCCAGCTCTACAGCCCAACACAAATATAGATGCGCCGGTTTTAGGTTGCATGCTGTTTTGAAGGCTCAGATAATAACAGGAAAACAATGTTGTACTGTGACGTCCAATAATATTTCACATCGGACATCTCAGGAGTAGATTCACAATGACATTTTTAATAACTACACCATTCATCTTTCATATTCCTGTCTGAGAGTGGGTCTGTACAAGGCCAAGTCTGCATATTGAAGGATCTAGTTTTTATTCTACACCATATAAAAGTTAGAGGTGGTCACGACAGTCAAGATAAAATTATGTTCACATACTTCTCACAAGAGCCAGATACCTGCACCAGTACACGTTTGACTTTTTCAAACCACCATACTCCTGTATACGGCAATAGCTTTTAAAACATATACAAATGTGGTAACATAACAGGCTAACTATTGTAGATCTGAGGTCAAAATCACAACAGAGTGCAATAAATACAATCTAAATATAAAATAGGAACAGCACATCAAACAATAAGACTTTTAAACTGAAAGCTTCAGCTGCATTTTGTTGAAGAATCTGAAAAAAGCACTCTTCGTGTGTTATGTAAAAATGTAAAAAACAACTATATATACTACTATAAACTAAAAATCAGACAGAAGAATACAATGTTGTTACATTGAGGGACCTGCCCATTCAAAGCTCTAAAACTCAAGACAAGACCACCTGGAGATGAGGTATTAGTGGTATTAAGAAATACTATGATGTAGTAATGTTAAGGAGTATGTTTTGTTACTAGTGTTCCAATTCCAGTTCTAGTTATTCCCTGAAGTTTCCAGACAACCCTGAATCAAACATTTTCAAGATGGCTTGCAACAAACTGAAAAATAAAAGTCCAATTACGTTTACTGAGCTTGTATGTTTTTTGTATGTTCTCTGCAGTTACAAAATGCGCTAAAATGCTAACCCAGCTAACGCTACATCTGTTAGCTACAATTTAGCGGTTATAATACATAGTGTTTATTTAGTCTTTTAACCTCAGAGAACTTTTACAGAGCTCTTGCCGTGTGCTTTTTGGTGTAGAATGAAATCTAGGCTTGTTCAAAACTCACATGGGTAAATATCAGTTACAAAAACACCCATATATTACCTTCTACCGTCACGTTTCAAACTTTGTCTGAGAAGTTCCCATAGTGCACCTGGGGGGGGGGGGGGGGGGGGGGGGGGGGGGGGGGGGGGGGGGGGGGGGGG
>JAVQKC010055774.1:0-16222 GCA_036025475.1 Philypnodon macrostomus
GATTGTTGAAAAGCTTTCATCTGCCAGTCCAGCAGACTTCTTCAGTTCTGGTTAGAAAGGTGGGTGAGCTGAGATTTATAGACTGATACTTGGGGGAGTGGTATAAACCTGTTGGATGGGCTTGTGCCCAAACATGAACGAAATTGCATGAATTATGGCACAGTGATCCGGGCAAATGTATATTTAATGTACATAAGCAAATTACAGAGGTCAAATAAAGAATGTCTCTATAGCGCCCCCATGTTTATGACCCATATGGGACCCTGGACACACTTACTTTGGCAGAGAGCAATGTCAAATAGTCAAATAGACCCTTCCCATGTTTGTCATGTTTTGGGGGTGGGGCATCTTAATTTCTCGTTAACAATATTAAAACCCTTAGAAATCACACATGTCTGAGGTTGGTGACAGTTGTGGCAGACGTATGGGGCCGTTTTGCCGATATACACCTTGCTATCAGGGAGGACAGCACAGGCCTAGTTTAGCACTACATTCAATTCAAACACTATCAATCTGACCCACTAGTGTTGAGAGCCTGAGTCTTGAATTCCACTTTTAAATCCATATTATTGATCCTCGCCAGTACAGACTGTACTGTAATTTCATTGGAAGATAGAATGAGATAGAAATACGATAAATATTAAGAAAAAAACCCAGTATGAAATGTAGAAATTACTTTTTTGTTAATTAAAAAAAAAAAAATTTTTTACTAGTATATTCTTTGGCCACTTAAACCTTGTATTTTTTTTAATTGTCTTTTTAGAGAAAGTATATTTCTATCCTAATCTCTGGTTCACCTGTTCCGCCCGATCGTCCTGTCTGTCCCCTTTTGGCCCCCTCCTCACCCGCCTCTCGATGAAAGCCGTGTTGGTGGACATTTTGTGCCAATTTGAAGCATAAACATTATAAATCAACATTATTATTCTAAATTCAAGTAATTTGAATTAGTGATTTTTTATAGTGTCATAAACATGTCAATTGAAGATTAATATTCTGAATTCTTACAATATTGTCTATATTATTAGTATTTTCTATTGGCTTTTTGTGTGCTACAAGCAAAATGACAATACATTCTCTTGAATCTTTGAATATATTTATTTCTAAATCTCTGGTTCACCTGTTCAGCCAGCCGTCCTGTCCTTCCCCTTTTGCCCCCCCTCAACCGCCTCTCGATGAAGGTTTTTGTGGGACGCTCCTGTCACGACCCTGGCCAATGGCTTAACTAAACTGTCAGATGTAATCAAGGGTGTACAGCCGCAGATAAATGTTTATTAGGCGGAGGGAAAAGATCATTTCTGGGCTGAAATTGAGGATGACCTCTTGGGATAATTCCTCGCTCCAGACGATGTGAAATAAATCAGACAGTTTCACCTCAGTGTGTCTCAGCTCAGGGGCCACTGTCTTTGTCTCTTTATTACAAGAGAAAACCAGGGCTAAAGAAGGACTCAACCAGGGCTAAAGCAAGACTAAACCAGCACTAAACCAGGACTAACGCAAGACTAAATCAGGACTAAACAAAGACTAAACCAGTACTAAAGCGAGACTAAACCAGGATCATCTGGTATTATAAACACTGCAACTTTGTCTTTTTGTTTTATTCGCTGTTTTGGTCACATTTTCCCAGCAACTCTCTGATTACTTTAGACTGAACAACTCTCTTAACACATCTTTGGGCCATGGAAGGAAGTACCTGGAAAGAACCGGTAACACAGCAGCTAACCCATTTGTGTTAAGCAGAATTACTTGGTAGTAGTGTCCACCTACACCCCCTCCCTTTGCAGAACGAAATGTGTGCTTTGGACAGTTTATATATACATTTCTAGTACAGTTAACCTTTTTTCCAACAAATCTAAATAAAACCACCTATAGCACTCTGAACCCTGAACTCCAATGTTTGTGGGTGGTTGTTCATCATCTTCTTGGACTTTCTTGGCATTCCTCCTTAAACATTGACCATGGACATGGGCTCTTAACAGATCGTCTTTCACCAAGAAACAATGAATGTCCAATCTACACCTTTTTAAAGTGTTTATATCAGAATATTTAATTAACCGGCATCATTGACTTACTGTTCTTAAATTCTTAACGGCAATTTTTTCAAAATGTGTTTTTCTCACACCATGACCTAAAGAAAGTACAGGGACTAAATTTTCCAGTATTTTCTTAGCAATATTTTAAAACTTTTCAGAAGGATTTGTTTATCTAATCACTAGATTAATTTATTGCACTTTTTCTCAAAGACTAAATCAGATATCCAAATCCCCTCTTTTTACATCTAATGTCTACAAGATAAAGCAAGATATTTAAACCTGGCTTTATGTATTTAAACATGAAAAGACATAAAACATACATACAATACATTTCTTTCCTTCTCATATATATTATGCAATTGTTTTTTTGTCCTAAAATATTGGTTTCTAAAAATAATTATTATATTATATATTAAAATTATATGATTATAATTATTTATATAGCCCTATATCACAACAAAGGTGCCTCAGAGAGCTTCACAGAAAGAGATGTATGTAAACAATAAAAAAGGTCATTGCAAACAATAGCAAAGTTAATAGACAATCAATAAACACACAAACAAAAGGCCTGTCCCAGGACATTCCCTGTCCTTAGACCCCTTAGCAGTGGGTAAGCATTTGCCCTGCAACCAGAGGATCCCTGGTTTGAATCCCAAACTGAGCACATACTGTTTTTTGTAGTTTTTTTTGGGATGCCCTACGTGTGTGATGGGAGTGGTAGCCCAAATTACTATACAAGGTAAAAACAGTGACCTTACTTTTTGAGATTTCAAGGTGAGAGAAGAATGGAAACAAAATCCATCCATCCATCTTCTTCCGCTTATCCGGGGCCGGGTCGCGGAGGCAGCAGTCTAAGCAAGGACTCCCAGACTTCCCACTCCCCAGACACTTCCTCCAGCTCCTCTGGAGGAATCCCGAGGCATTCCCAGGCCAGCCGAGTGACATAGTCCCTCCAGCGTGTCCTGGGTCTTCCCCGGGGCCTCCTTCCAGTGGGACTTGCCTGGAACACCTCCCGGGGGAGGCGTCCAGGGGGCATCCGAAACAGATGCCCGAGCCACCTCAACTGACTCCTCTCGATGTTGAAAAAATAGAGTGTTGTGTGAAGTTTTATTTATTTATTTATTTTATTATTATTATTTAAACTGTTCTCAGTTCATCAAACTTTTTATGATTTAAAATGGACATGATGTGTTTGTGTACTAGAAAATAAATGGGAAAAAAATGTCTCACGGATTGGTCTCTGAATACAACATGTTGAATCAACTAATTTGGATGAAATTTTCAGGGAAGCTGGGGAATGACATGAGTGATTAGATTTGGGGATCCGGATCACGGTCTGTAGGAGCCTCTCTCTCTCCTGTATTGTGAGAGGGCTTCTCTCTCTCCTGTATTGTGAGAGGGCCTCTCTCTCCTGTATTGTGAGAGAGCCTCTCTCTCTCCTGTCTTGTGAGAGAGCCTCTCTCTCTCCTGTATTGTGAGAGAGCCTCTCTCTCTCCTGTCTTGTGAAATTCAACACCTACCCCTCTGCTAAGTCCTTTGCAGATGTACACTAGAAAGCATTCGAAGAGTGCAGACCTCTGCCAAGGTAGCTAATTTGTCCTATATACACTCCTAAAATAAATTGTTCTACATAGAACTTTCTGTGGGAAGGTTTCTGGTCTGTGAAACTGAAGCCTTGCATTCTTCATCATCAGCATCTGAGCTCAACACACACAAATAAACACAGACACTGTGCCTTATTCTTGCTTTGCCCTGGTCTCGAGTCTCTCTGTGCCTCTCTGCAGGAGAAAAATCCTGGCTCCACACGCTACCTTGGCCGAGGTCTGCACACTCTGAATACTTTCTAGTTGTAGTTTTGCCAAAAGACACAAAATAACCCTTTGTGTTTTGGGTATAATTTGTTGTAAAGTTTTGCTTGACATTTAGAAAAAGAAAAACATCAAGGGTTGGGCTACCAAACAAGCCATGAGCTAAGGTATACTGTATTGTCCCTGGAGAAAACTTGTTCTATGCTGCAAGGACAACCTATCAGGACAGTGTCCGGCAACCATTGTCCAGATCTTGAGCCAGAACCATGGTCAGGAGACTACAGAGCTGTTTTAACTTTATGGGTGAAAGTGGAGTAGGAGAAAACCCAATTTACTGACTCCACAAAAGTTTAAGTGTCTCAATCAAAAGCTCTAATTTAGACTTAACCAGTTAAATAGTGCACTGAAAAAAGTGTAACATGAAAAATCTTTCATTGTCTCAGTTATCAGATAGTTATCAGTAAATCTAGAAATATGGTATGAGCCTTCAACTCCCATAGACTTTTTCACATTGATACAATGTAAGAAATCTCAAATACAATCTAGAATGTGTGAATTAAAGCTGATTTTATAATAATGAAAAAAAAATACATATCAAAATATGAAATAGTCCATTTGAGACAATGATAGATTTCTGTGTGAATGATTACTGCCCAATGTATTCATTGTGAGAGTGAGAGGTGTGCGCTCCAATGACACCCACATGCCCTGAGCAGATGTGTGTTCATTGTAAACATGATTGTAGATTACACTGAAATGTCTGAGTGTGAATGACATGACTTCTATAAGTAATATCACTCTGATTTGTTTGATTTGTATTACAATAAAGTCAACGATTGATTAGTTTAATTTGGTTAACTTTGTAATAAGAACTTCTCAAGTTAGATCACAATTGTCAACTGTCATGTTCAAATCAAAATACTGATAGATAAAACTTCCACAGTGGGGAAATGAACCTTTGAAGTTAATTAGAGGCTGATGTGGGTAGTAACCAAAGAAATTACTCAAGTAGGAGTTATTATTTTCTGAGTGATTGTTGTGATAATGCTACTCTTATCAGGACAGTTTATTTTATAACACAAAAAGTAGTGTAAATATGAAAATAGTGAAAATTTAGGTCAGTACGCCACACCTCTGAACACATGTTTTATATATAGATACCAGTGACGATACCAGCTGCCAAATGGCTGGTTTGGTAACCTTTAGGCAAGATGCAAACTGCTGTTTATTTTTCTGTTTACACTTGCCTTATAAGTAGGCTACTTGGATCAAGGGCTTCCTGGAGGTCACTGAATACTCTGCACAGAGAGTTAACCTGTGTGAAATTCTTGGTAAAAACCAAGTCTGTAATTCTAAGGAAATTGTTTCACACGAAATATGCTTTGTCAACGACTTTTGGCTTTCACTTTCAAATTAAACTGTTAGCCCACATACTATAGGCCTATGTAAAATATTGAAGTAAATCAGTGAGTTTCAACCCCATTGTCTCCTCTCAATGACCATTGCATGCAAATGTTTTCATCTGACCAAGAAACAAAAGACTGAGCTCTGTGTCAGTCTATAGCTTTGACCTTTGAACGCCCTGGATACACTTTTACAAAGACTTAATTCTGTAACTTTGGATTTTGCCACCTATAGACCTTTATAAAGCAAACTTTAGCATGCGTTTATATCAGAATGTATACTCCAACCATCTGTAGCCAACCTAAATGTAATATATGCAATGAATTTAGCCAACTAGAGCTGCAAGTTAAAATACTTTATATATAGCCTACCTCCAACTCCAATATTTAAACTTTCTATAGGTTATTGAAACGTCTAGTCTCATCAGAGTGGTAACAACTGCTGAAAGCTAATTCTTTGTATGTAGGCTAGGCTACTACGAGGCCCTTTAACAATTACACCCTCACCAGCATTAACATTACAGGAGCATACTTGCAAAATCTGTATTTCTCAAAACTGATTTCTTCATGCTTTGTTTTGGAGATTGACTATCCTAATTGAAACCCTTAGTCAAACTTGAACTAACTCGCTTGGTGTCACGATCATATATGGTAGACTATGTAAGGTTTCTGTGGACATTTTTAAAAACAAAAGCATCCCTTGAGCTAAACCCCCACCTAATTGTGGAGAATGTGTGTTTTTCGCTGTCACTTTGCTGAACAGCTGTCATTACAAGGCTGCGGTTCTTTATCTGAAGTGTATTCAGGCGCAGTTGTAAAGCACACACACATACTATGATCGCTGTTACTCATACCAAATCGAGCCGGTTGCTCAATGAATGAAAAGAGGCTCCTACACGTGATGTGAATTTCGTAATTTGGTAAAATATTTATGCGCGTGGGGGTATACGGGACGACGCCACTACTGTATTGTCCTCTGATTGGCGGAGGCAGGTGTGACGTCGCCTTTGCAGTCACGTCTTCTCTCGCGAGCGCGTCGTCTTACATAAATTGCGGACGAGGCTTTTCAATCGGCCATTTCGTCGGTGCAGGCCATCTACCGTAAAGGGCAGCGGGGTATATCTCGTACTGGTAACCTGAAAGCAACACCAAGAAACGCACAACAATGAATGAGACGGCCGTTTCTTTCGCCAAGGACTTCTTGGCTGGTGGTATCTCCGCCGCCATCTCCAAGACTGCCGTCGCTCCCATCGAGAGAGTCAAGCTTCTCCTTCAGGTAATGCTTCCTTCCGGATGTAGCGCGTTAGCTAACCGGCTAGCCTATGTTCTTTTAGTTTTACTCGTGACTGTGCGCTATGCTAAGATGGCTATAGCGTGACAGTCGTGAATACATCACTTAAATATTTATAAAATAACTGTGATACTCTGACGTTTTATTAGAATAGTGGGAAATAATGTTTGAGGTCACCATTGAATGGGACGTGACCTACAGGAGCTTTGCTACTAACGTTAGCATCCCACGTTAACCTTAGCCGGCGTAGCTAGCTAACAAAGGACAAACACTGCACTTACACCGGGACACTATGTACTAAGCGTAAACACATTTCGTTAGTATGCTTAAATTGCATTAATTGGCAATAATCTTTAAGAAGTTTACTTAGTAGTTGCATGCGCAGTGATTCATCGTTGAAATATTTGAGTGCGCTTCTGAACGCCTTAGTGCTAGCGCTACGGGGATGGCTTTTCCGAGGCCCGGCACAGGCTTATGTAGCCGGGTCAACAACTGTACATCTTTTTTATTTTTTTTTAACAAGCTTGCCAAACAACAATTTTTTATTTTTTTTTTACACAAGTTGTTGACTTCTGTTTGTCTTTGGTTTAGTTTTACATCTATCATTCACGTGACTAAATGAATATAGTGGTCATTACCGAACTGATAATGAAACTAGTCTGGTATTGTAAATTGTAATTGTTTGACGAGTGGCACCAAGGTCACAACGAGGGCAGTCTTCTGGTAAAGCTATTGGCCTGTCTAACTCTTCTGCTCTTTTTTTTTTAATAGGTCCAGCACGCAAGTAAACAGATCACAGCCGACAAGCAGTACAAGGGTATTGTCGACTGCGTTGTGCGGATTCCCAAGGAGCAGGGCTTCCTGTCCTTCTGGAGAGGTAACCTTGCCAATGTCATCAGATATTTCCCCACCCAGGCCCTCAACTTCGCCTTCAAGGACAAGTACAAGAAGATTTTCCTTGATGGTGTCGACAAGCGCGCCCAGTTCTGGAGGTACTTTGCCGGTAACCTTGCCTCTGGTGGAGCCGCTGGTGCCACCTCTCTGTGCTTCGTGTACCCCCTCGACTTCGCCCGTACCCGTCTCGCCGCTGATGTAGGAAAGGCCGGAGCCGGGAGAGAGTTTAATGGTTTGGGCGACTGTTTGGTGAAAATCTTCAGGTCTGATGGACTGAAGGGCTTGTACCAGGGCTTCAATGTATCTGTGCAGGGCATCATCATCTACAGAGCTGCTTACTTCGGCATCTACGACACAGCTAAGGGTGGGTGTATATATATATATTTTTTTTTTTGAGCAATGTATTTTTCTTTCCTGTTGGTCAAATAGTAATCATGTGTCTGTTCACAGGTATGCTTCCAGACCCCAAGAACACCCACATATTGGTGAGCTGGATGATTGCGCAGACTGTGACTGCTGTGGCTGGGCTCACCTCATACCCCTTCGACACTGTCCGAAGACGTATGATGATGCAGTCTGGGCGTAAAGGAGGTCAGTTGAGGTTTAGCTATGTTTTCATTGATTAAATATCTTTTTGAGACCCGTCATTAAACTTTGTCCACCCTTTTTACAGCTGACATCATGTACTCCGGCACCATTGACTGCTGGCGTAAGATTGCACGCGACGAAGGCGGCAAGGCTTTCTTTAAGGGAGCCTGGTCCAACGTGCTCAGGGGCATGGGTGGCGCCTTTGTGCTGGTGTTGTACGATGAGCTGAAGAAGGTCATCTAAGTCATATTGTCACGTCACTGTCCAAATTGGCTAAATGTAATATCTTTCCATTTCTCTGGACTCTACATTCTGCCTTATTTATGGGAACAAACTATAGTGTCACCACTGTGGGCAAAGGCGGTTCGTTGGCTGTAAAGTTGTGCATCTATGATTTTAAAAAGTTCCACACCCTCTGACTATGTCATTCCTGTTAAACAAAATATCTGATACCTCCTGTCATTCACTAGATTTGTATAATCCCAACTTGAATAAATGTATTCTGGGAACAATCTTAACCATTGATCTCCGTCTCCTACTCTCAATGGCATGAGATGTGCGTTCACTGGATAGATGCATGGATTACACCACACTGCTATATTTACCAGTGCTTATCTGCTTTAGTCTCCCAGGTTAGCCTCCCAGATTCTACTGTGTTCAGTTCCTGTCCTTGAGCAGAGCGTCGCGGCAGCTACATTTTATTGACCCATACGGTTTGCCTTTGCATGAGCTGTTATAAATTTACTAAGCAATTTAAAATTAAATGGCAAAACAGTTGGCTTTTGAAATTTAACTTATTCTTAGTGCTTGTCGTAGGAGGTAGGCTGCTGTCACCTTTGCACTGGCTCAACACCATAGCTGTAGCTGAAATAAAAGGACTCTACTTTTACACCTGGCATTTTTGAAGTTATTTTATTACATTTGCAGAAGTGTTAAACTTCTTTGATAGGTGTTTGTTTAGAGATGTTCTGTTTATACTTACTGTCTGGTCAGGACGCACTGAAGCATTTGTCTTGAGGAATTCACTGCCTGAAACGCGGGCACTGCCGAAAGCTATTTGACCTGCAATACCGATGTCTTTCAGCGGGAGGCGCTCGTGCTCCACAACTGAGACTTCCGCGTTTCCTTTTATAAAGCACGTGCCTGTCAACGGTGTAAAAAAAAAAAAAAAATTACTCCACGAGTAGCACTGATCCACTATCACACCCATTCACTGGTATCTCCAGCTACCTACAGCCACACCGTGTATGAAGGCAACATGATGTAGCCTTCTGCAAATATTTTAATGGTTCAGGACTGACTGATTCATTAAATGGGGAGATATAAATGTAGTAACCTAATAGTGGTTTTACCTAGATCAAGAGTGTTTGGTGCTGATAACTTATAAGTACCACTGATGTCAAGTCATTAATCACTATTATTCTATTTCCTGGGAAGGCGATAATTGCTGTAGTCACGCAATCAGTGTTTTGAGTCTTGATTAATAAAATTAATTACAAACTGTTTATTTTTGTGTCACAGCTTTTTCATAATTATAAATCTCTAAAAAAAATGAGTTTGTTCACTTTTAATTAACACATTGAAATTACTCAAAAGCTACACATGATTTGTTGAAAAATGTAGTCTTTGGTAAATAATGTAAAAAAAATAAAAATGACTGCTATAGCCTACACTTTTGCTCATCTCTTTTGCCCTAGTTAAATTTATTATTTGGAAAATTCAATGATGTAGAATTTTAAACAAAATAAATTTTGCTAGTTTGTGATTTTTTGAAATACATTTTGATCTGATGTAGACGTGTAGAAAAAAAAATTGCGAATCTGTCTTGGCACATTTTTTTCAATATTTATGAATAATATGTTATAATTAATTATGAAATAAAACCACTGATTGTGTGTGTTGCAGTGTGACATATTCCAAACACAAAAACAATATTGTTACTGTGCTCTTGAAAGTGGACTGTAATGGTTGTTATAATTACTGCTGGATTTATGGCAGTTTGTTGGTGTGCGTTTTCACCTTTTTATAACTTTTTAAAATGGCAAAATCCTTCCAAAGTAAAAACAGACACAAGACTTTCTGTGAAGTACAGGAAAGTACTAGTTTTTATTCCTTCATAATCAAACTTCACAAACAGCTTGAACTTGTACAATACCTCAGAGAGTGAAAATTACAAAAAAAGTGCTGGTAACATTTACAAAAATCATCCTTACTTAGCAACAATCAGTTTATTCTTCCACACTTTTTTTAGTATTTTGTATTAAGGCTTAATACTTCTGTATAAAGTATATGCAAGATAAGTCTTCACAGTTTTTCGAAAAAAGTCACAATATTATGTAACATAATGAAGCTTTTACGGCTATTTTCTTTATAATAACAAATACACATCACTGGTAAATATATGTGAAATACAGGGCTTATTGTAAAATGGCAAGTAATGATACTGTTTGCTGAGATAAATTGATTCCACACACTGTTATAGGAAAGTGTTGACATACCATTGCTATAACTGAACAAGGAGAAAATAAAAAGAAAATGAAAAGCAAGAAAACACTTGGGAGATCGCCTCCAAACTTTGGCACATCCCATGAACACAACTTCACGAAACATGTGACCTATTTTGAAAAAAAATTATATCGTATGGAAGAATAGCTAAACTGGCGTAAAGTGAAAACATGCTGTGTAGTAAGGTGCTAAACAGAGATATTACAGATATGCCAGTCTCTTTTTTATTTCTCACATGGACTGACATGAATAAGGTGCATTTGTAAGACTCAAAGCATGTCGTTTTTTTGTAGTTGTTGACAAAATGTATAATAAATACAAGATTTTAAAAAACAACAGAACTTGACCAATAGTCTTGAGGCGACCTCAGATACTCATGCATTTCCATGGATTGAGATTATGAATATCTCTCCTGCAGATGTATTACTCCTAACTGTGGCATGTGAAAAGTAAAAGCTGTGATGTTGTAATCATGGTATGTTCATTTATTTTATTTTTATGTATTTATTTATTTTTTTACTATTTTTGTATTTTCTTTTCTTTTTCTTTTTTTTTAAGTGTTGAAATTTTCTGTGACAAACTCGATGATCAATAAGGAGATGGGATTGAAAACTGAATGCAGAACTAAGCCAAGATATATTCACAAGATCCTCTAAGCTGCACTGGTTTTACAGGTCAACAGATGAGAGCTCTAGCCCTAGACTTTACCAAATTCACCCTCATGCATACTGTACGGTTAAAGTGACGCAACAAGCTTGCTTAAATAGTCTACATCACGAAAAGCAATTTGGTTTTTAGTGCAAACACAATTGGCTGGCTTCAGCTTCTCAATAATTATACAAGCTCACCAAGGAGATTACAAGAAAGGCACATACTTATGCTTCCTCTAACACGCAACATATTTAGACAAACCGCAACATCTTTCAACAACACCACGAAAAAGCGGTGGAAAAACATGAAAAGCTACTACATCCAGATGATTGAAACGCACTGAATTATTGTCAAAAATTTACACCAATGACACAAGGTCAAGAGTGACTGGTGTTGGGTGACCTTGATGAAAATGGATGATTCTTGAGAAATGGTGCTGAAAAAGGTGCATTAGGTTGTTTTTTTTCTCTCTCTCTCAAAAAGATGTGGTTATTGACTTAAAGCATCCCAGAGACAAACACTCAAGATGCAGGAACGTGAGCGAGTGTGTTCTTAAGGGAGAGGTGTGTGTATGATGATAGTGGGCAGCTGGTTTGTCATCTTTTGGTTTTTCGGGTGGTGTGTATTTTATGTTTTGCTCAAAGATGGAAAAAATGGTGGCTTTTTGATGAGACGTGACCGATGGGACATGATCTCTTCCCTCATGCATCCCGATGTCTTGCACTTTTGAAATTTTACAAGAGCGGCTTGATTTGTTCAAAACAATCACAAGGAGGAAACAGCAGTTTTTATTTTAATGCCCCTCAAAGAATTTGGACACGATTATTCAAGGGATAAGTGCTGGATATATTAATTGAAAAACCTGCTACGAACAACAATAACACAAAAAATGTGCATTTCTAAAAAGGCGACCAATTCTGTACCTTTCAATACAAAATAAAAAAGCTAAATTATATTACCATTTACTCAGCATTCCCACTGTGGGCAGACAATGATACAATGTGTTCAGTGGATTATATTGCTTTTTGAAGAAGAAGACTAAAATAAGTCTAGTGCAAATCTCTTTTCTGGTTTGAGAAGTGGCAGTTGCTGCAAAGAGACTTTCCAATCGCAACAACCAGGTGATCTGGGTGAGTGGATTGCTGTCAAGTGGTATCCCTTCAAACAAATACAAAAATGATCTGTGTATGCAACAATTTGGAAGGACAAGGCCTAATGTAATAAATATTCCCTATATTATAAATTCAACCCCGCACCTGGTGAATGCTTTTAACCAGCACAAAGAAAATAATCCATTGTCCTCCATCTACAGACTGGTGTTAGAGCGGCCGTGTTGTGCAGTTCTGTCCATCGAATACATCTCTCAACTTGGAAATGTTGGAAAACTCACCCCAGTCCAGTGTTTGACAAATTATATTAAACAAAACATTTCCTTGCACATATTTCAAAACAGCAGTCAATACATTTCAAACAAGCTTGTCTCATAACAATAATAATATAATAATAATAACACAATACAATCCCACTTGGAGCATAAATTATTCAAAAACACATTACTGCAGCATATATGTCAGGGTTTGCTTAGTTGTGATGTTAACTACCTTTACTAACAACAGCTCCACTTCTGCCAAGTTCCTTACTCCAAATGACAAGTGTTTTTGCAGGGTCATCATAATAATAACAAAATATCAAGCTAACATAGGCAAAAAAACTAAACAAAATATACACATGTTCATAAGCACATCTCAAAATTCAACTCAAGTGCATTTTCTTTACAAAAGCATCTACATACAAGAAGATATGGCAGCAAAAAGCCTGAAAGCCGAATGACAAAACCTACAAGCGGCTTTAAACAGGGAAAAAAGTCCAAATTGATTTTCTCAAATTTATCACGTCCTATTTCGTAGCATGAAGGTTATACAGCAGATTCTCCTAGTCACATCGAAACATAAGGAAATATTGTCAATTTCTGCCGAACAATTTACATTCACTTTTACAAAAATATATTTGGACCACATTGTATTTTGTACGTTTGGTTTCCATTTTTTTTTTTTTTAAATAAACTGTAGAGGATGGTTGTGGAGGCTGGCACTGATTAATGCTTTTATTTTGAAATCGCGTTTTTTTTTATTAGAGTGTGATTCGTTCTTTTTTGGCTTCAGAAACAACTTACAAATATGTGCAAACTTAAATTCTTGGTCCATCTCAAGTATAAATGGCTAAAAGTGTTCCAAGTTAATGTCGTATTAGAAATTTAGGGACAGTCTATATCAGAAAGATGAGTTATTAGCCAACAATGTGGGCTAGATGTGTGTAGAAAATGTCACCATTGTTTTCCTGGAACAAACACATTTTTATATAACGGTTCAGCTACCGTGTCAGATGAGTTTAAAACTATTGTTGTGGTTTTTTTTTTCATAAAAATCTATTTTGGTCTACAACAGGCAAATTATAACACAACCACAAAAACTATAAACAACCAATAGTGATCAAGTGACAAAACACAGATAGACTCTGACAAGCACCCTGCTATAACAAATACACCACACACTGAAGCAGTCTAGTCTGATCACAGAGAACAAAACCTCCAGAAAACTTAAAATATTTCACCCTTCTTTGGTTTGAACAAACATTGTCTAAAACAGTTTTGTCCACTATATGTCTACAAATTAGTATGGCCCCGTTTACAAATGCTCCTAAAGTGTGCATTCAGTGTGGAGACGAGAGGCCTATACAGCACCAGAAGAAACCAGTCTACACACAGCTCAGCCCCAAGCCTCTAGAGATGAAATTGACTTTAGTTTTCCCAAGGCATTCCACTGTAAACTATGTAATAGGCAATGTTCACTACTACACGACCAAATCTCCCACATGTCTAGGAAACAATTAAGGGGTGGAAAAAAATCCTCCTTGATTTGAATTTTTATTTAAATGTGGAAAATATTTAATGCCAGACTAGAAGCTGGAATGTTCTGGGCTCGACAGGAATGCATGTGTTTTTTGGATACAGAGAAGTGGACTGAGCCAAGAAGAAGACTGCAACAATGAGCGCACAACAAGAGACGATTGGTGTGGTAGTATTGTAGTGGCTAAAAAATACACCTCAAGTCTCCTACAGTTTAATGTGACAGCAGAAATCAAAGACGAAGGATGCAGAATACAGTTTGTGCTCGGATAAAGCTGAGCAGAGAAGGTTGTGTAGACAGGACTGCACTGAGAGATGGTTAGTTACCAGCAAAGAGTTTAAAAACTGCATGTTGAATATAGACTACATGTCGTTATAGCTTAGTTCGGCTGTGTAAAGCTCATTGAAGAACTACAATCTGGCTGTGTGTGAACTGAGACTATACTGTCATATGGTATAGTGGTGGATGAAAGGGACTAGCTATATCACATTGCCTATGTTATTAAAGAGAACGTTTTAGGCATTTTCTTTCTAAGCCTGTTTTAATGTAACTTTTGTATTTTTTACTTTCACCAGTGCAACCAATGCGAGCAATACAAATCAGTAGCAAGGTGTAGCAAATGTACCTACAGGAAAATGTTTTCAGCTACGGTGGCGCACTGAACTGAAAAACTAAAAATGCGATTTTCAAATATTTTTCATGCCTAGAAAAGTTGCACATAATACGTTCCCTTTAATGCTTCTATGAGGTGTATGAAACTAAATGGTCAACATGTGTAATTGTTAATCATAGCTCTTTTCTCCTATATACTGTCTGAAAAGTATGAAGTATGGAGGAGTCGAAAAGTCAAAATCTAAAATAGCACTTTTTGGTTATTTGAATGTTAATAGTTCTTCTTTTTTTTTGCTTTTGTTTTCAAATATTCTTTTAATTACAAGAGTGTGATTTTGGCAGAGAACAGGGGCTGGAGAAGGTGAAAGCTGAAGGCAGTAATAATTGGTCCGCGGGGGACGCTTTAATAAGCCAAAAACCAATGTCTTTTATCTCCAAAACCTTCACTCATTTCTGAAACTACTTGTGGTTTCTCCTCCACCATATTGCCATCCATTCTGCTTTTCAAATCCCAATAAACCAATCATTTCAGACTAAATCCCTCTTTGCACATGATTTCTGTGGCGTTCATTTATCTCTTGCCAAAATGTCTCCCAAAATTATTTCGGAAAAAAATAATAATTACTTTTTTTTTGCTCTAAGCTTGTCTTTTACAAATCCAAGAAAAAAAAAAAAAAAAAAAGTCTGTCCATCATATGAAACTTCATAAATGTCACAGAAGGCGGTCAGTGGCTTGCATGTTGTTGGAGAGGTTTGCTACAATGGTCATATCTATTAAACCTACGGGTGCAGCTGACAAACCCTCCGGATACAGTAAGAACTAGTGGAGCCGCTGACATCACTTGTTGCCATGCGAAATTTTACCATCCCCAAAAAATCTTGCCAGGCAGTGTGTTACAGGCAGGATGTGTGTGGCTCCCTCTGCTGGTTATGAAGCGCCACTGACCTTCCCCCCTCGCAGATACAGTACGGTACAGTATATGGCTTGTTTTGCTTGAACTAAAGAAAATGCATTTGTAAACGACAAGCAAACAGTAATTTGAATGACTTTTCGAATCCTCCAACCATTTGCATGTACAATAAACATAAACTTCTGCGTATGGATATAAAATCTGAGTTTTTAAAGGGTTCTCTAAGGATGCCAGCAGGTTTTTAGCAGTATAGTAGCATAAATAGTATATTCTCAATAGACCACTGTATGTTATATATCTGTGCAATGTAGGAGAGAAAAACTATGAATCCTCTGCAATAGTTGCTGTATGTACGGATAGGCACTTGATAGGCATATTCCCATTGTCCCAAAAGGTATTGTAAATCTTTCAAACTATCTGTATCTTTCTCTGCGTGTGGACACCGTGACATATAATAAATAGTCTATTTGTATTCACTCTGATGTGTACTGTAGAAGGACAAAGATGTAGTGAAACGGTATTAAGAAAACTAAAAAGATGTATGCAGACAGGTAGACGGAATAGAACAGAAAAACATGCCGCCTTACCATTGTGTTACTACAGTTTTTTTTTTCTATTGTTTT
>JAVQKC010055830.1:0-12232 GCA_036025475.1 Philypnodon macrostomus
CCAGTGAATGCTGTTTTGGTAGAAATGCCAAATCTTGGGCCCTGGAGTGCTTCAAAGATCGCTGTGTGTTTTGGCACAATGGCCACAGCTCTGAGATACCAGTGGCACCTTGTGATAGAGTTGGAGTCTTTTTGGATTACAAAGCTGGCATTTTGTCTTTTTACAATTTAGGTTATAACCTGCAGCACATCTTCACAGTCAGGACCAGCTTCACCCAGTCGCTGGTCGCCGGGTTTAGACTTGATTTTGGCAGCGTTGGTGGATTTGGTGACCAATTGTTTGACTTTTAGTGAAGGGATTTTGTCAAACGTTTGTTTTGTATTATTTGATTGAATACACTGAATCATTATTTTTTTTACCCAGATATTTTACTTATATGTTGCATAATCCATCAATAAATTTTTACAAAGTATCCATTAAGTGTCATGACTTGTAGCCCATGTGAGTACAATGGCTCTCCTTCCTACACACCACCAAATACAAAAGTATAGAAAATCTACAATTCATAATTTTTGCATTTACATATTCCTGTATTTTGATACCTAATCTTTATAATCGTGTTTTGTCGAGTTATTTTTTAGGCTGTGTGAAAAATATAATGTTCTATCTAATATCGAGCCTTGACCAACCTGAAAGTGGATTTACTCAATAGTCAGAACGCAGATAGAACCATATCATTCTAAAGGGACAAATTGTCCAATATTCAATTTATGGACCATGCAATGTAACTAATTGTCAGTAATTTATACCCTAGTTTCATTCATTTATAATTGCATATAATAAATTAACAGTGTCATATTTAGGTGCTTGAAGGAAAGTGTTTTTCACATTAATCCTACACACAATTCTAGGCTTTATTTCGATTCATATGAAGATTGTTGATGTGTGTTCAGAGTCTTATTTTGTAAAGATATAATTGTTGTTGCATGGTTGCAGTTATCAGAAGTTCAATAAAGATAGTCAGAAACACAATACAATACACAATAGGCAATCGGCAGCATGTGAAGAGCCAGCCTTGATCATTTTTTGGGGAAAAAGTACGAGTTCATTTTTATTATACAATGAAAAAAACTACATAAATATCAGAGTAATATCCATTTCAGCAATACTAAAGTAACCACCTTTGTACAGTGCATTGTTATTTTCATCAGATCTAAAAACCAAACACAAAAGGCTTTTATTTGGTCAACTTTATTTTCAATTGGTCTTCATCTCAGCCCATTTCTAACAAAACTGCAGCAAAATGTACATAATTGATCATAAAAACAGACATGGACTAATAACAAAATACCTAAAAAAATTGAAACAAAACAATTCAGGAGGAAGGACTTTTAAACCATTCAGTAGCACAGATTATGATTCTTGTATGCCACTTAAAAGGGAACCATTTTGATGTGAAATAGCAGCTTTTACAGAGGCCGGCTCAAATCTGGACTTCCTATACAAGTAACTTTAGTTAGTTTTCTTCAAGTGCAATACAAATAATCAGTACATGTAAAAGTATGGCATTGGTTTCCCCAGTGGTTTACTCCCAGATGAAAAAAGGAAAGGCCTTCTCTGCATTAGTCACAGATTTCAAATAGACCAACAGGCAAAACATTATGACAGATTATCTCGTCATCGTGGCACCTTTTAGCTGGCGGGGTAACATTTTATCTTCAAAGTTGACGTGTTATGGCAGGAAATATTTTTTGGATTTGACAAATTGTGATGACATAAGAGCGTCTCAAAAAAACTGCAGCTCTTGACCCGGTCTGCAGTGGTCAGGATCAGAAAGGATCAATGGTGGAACGGTGAGTTATACATGTGGGGCGCAAAGGAAATGCTAAAATTGTGTTGGTTGCAAATAGAAAACTTAACAATTGCTGATCATAGAACCTTCAGGAGTAAACACCAAAAACTGTTAATTTACATTTTAAGTGCTCAAATGATCTTCGTAGACACTCCTTCACTGTCATTCTACAAGCCGTATTTGTAAGAGCAATAAGAGAATAAATCTGGAATGAAATCAGATTGCCCTCTACCGTTCTCTCAAAGGAAGTATGGGGTCTAACGATAAGCCTTCATTTGAAATGGCAGACAAGTCTCTAAAAAGGGACCGGTGGATAACAAAAAAGGGTGAAAAGATGTTTTTTTGTTTCTGAATGGTAAAACTATTAAATCTAGTAGTCAGGACTGAACACATTAACAGAGCAGAGATGTGATGTACTGCTTGACAGACTTTTGATCAGAGCCATAGAGATAAGAGAGTAGTGCCGACTGAGGTCCAAACGATGAAGCTCCAAAATAGTTCCACCTTAGCACAATCCTCAGTGCATTTGAATGGGCACTTTTAGCTTGAGCGGCTACTTCTGGAAGAAATGAGTTCAAGGAAGAGCCGTTTAAAAACTGGCCCATTGTCGCCAGTGGAGTTGTCAGAACTCTGCTTATCTCCATGGCTCTGATTTTGACGGTCTTGTATTTTATTTTTATTTTCATTGTAATAGCCGATCTGTCAGTTTTCCCTCAATATCTGCTTCTTTCTGTTCAGACATGTTTTTTTCTTCCATTCATTCATTCATTGCAGTCTCCACGGTTACTGTAGCACCACCCTCCAGTCCTCGCCCGCGCTCATGCCTGGTTTGCGAAGCGTCAGCACAGACATGGAGGCGTCAAAATCGAATTCGACCGAGCTCTCTTGGCCATCTGCAAATAAAAAAATATAAAATGCATAAAAAAGTACATGACTGAAACCTTCCCCCTAAACTTTGGGTCTTGGGTGGGTTTTTCTTTTGTGGACAGTGGCTAGTTAATCACAGGGTTGACACAGAGACATACACAGACGTATAACAGTTCACGCTCAAATTAATTAAGCCATCCCTTATTATAAAAAAGTTATTATTAAATATGAAATAGTCACTCACCAGCAGTACTCAGAGTAACCTTGCTGGGTTTAGTGGCTCCAATTATCACAATGCGCTCAATCCAGGAAAGAGTGGTGAACTGGCCGTGAGGGTTTAGGTTACTGTAAATTGGATAAAAATAGTACATGATAAACACAGATGTCACAGGTTCAAAAAATTCATCTGAAGTATTTTACCACCTGTGAAATACTCTTACACCTTATTTAAATCCTACTGCACCTTTGTATTGTACTTTTTTATGTTTATTATATTGTTACTCATTTCTTTTTTGCACACTTTT
The DNA here is from genome assembly GCA_036025475.1 of Philypnodon macrostomus. Classification (NCBI taxonomy): domain Eukaryota; kingdom Metazoa; phylum Chordata; class Actinopteri; order Gobiiformes; family Eleotridae; genus Philypnodon; species Philypnodon macrostomus. Next base: position 3,184 of record JAVQKC010055830.1, read on the forward strand.
TTCACTTTTTTCTTACCATTTCTTACGAGTCTAACGGTTCTTCCGATCCAAAGCATTTCATTGCATTTTTTGACCCTGTGTTGAATGTGCATATGACAAATAAACTGAAACCTGAAACCAGGTTCCATTTTGGGTTTTCACGGTCAGAGATTCCAAATGATGATCTGCACCCTAATTCTAACACACCAACTTCCTGATCTCTCATTCGTCTTCCTCTAAGCCTCCATTTGACACCTCTGTATCTTTTCTATCCATATATTCACCATCCCTCCTCTGTACATGTCCAATCATCTCAATTTGGCTTCATCTCCAAAACATCTAACATGAGCGGAACTTCTAATGTACTCAATGCTTCTGTGGTCCTTGTTCAGACATCCCTTAGTTCTTGTTTGGTTCCGGTTTAGGCCTGTGTTAGATCTTTTTGAGTCCTAGTTTAGACCCGTTTCAAGCCTGGCTTAATAGATTCCCTGTAGGTCCCTGTAACTCTTAGTGTTCAAATGTACTCCCTGATAGTAAAACATAAAGAAAACACTCACACAGAGGACAGGACGTTGTTGGAGTAGGCCAGTTTGCGCTGAATAAACTCCTTTTTATCATAGTTGAAAGTGTGGCCATCGTCGATGTACAGTTCACCCTCTGCAGCTCTCTGTTAGAAGATCAAATTAGATACAATTCATTCATTATAAATAGGGCTGCACAATGTATTACTGCAATCACAATACCAGCAAACACAATACCAGCAAACACAATACCAGCAAACACAATATACCATGGTTTTTAATTTGGCATTGATTTACTCTGAAGATAATTCCTATTAGAGCCCAGAATAAAAATGTGACAAAATACATACATTATTTATTATTTTGAAAAGTCCGTTTTTTGATGATTTCCTATAATTTAGTTCAACTTTGCATTTTGAATCCAAAATATTGGCATGGCTATAATGTTTTAGTCATATTGTGCAGCCCTGATTACAAGCTAAGCAGTTTGTCTAGCTGTTCAAAGGGTGAGTTACCCGTTGATTCAAAGCGACGTATAGAGTGTAGGGGTCGTTCTCCATACAGGAAGAGGACCGGCGAACACGAAGCTTTCTGGGAATGATGGAGCCACCGCGCTGGAATACAGGGATCTAACAAGACAAAAAAAATGTATCTCATTTGATGACAGGAATAAACACATGTTAGGAATCAATAAAAGAGAAAATAAATACATGCAGATAGACAACTCTTTATAATAACTATAATTTATTCATTAGTTTGATTTGGCAGAATTCCTCCTCCATAAAAAGGGGTCATGGAGAGCCATATTTGATAATGTAAAAATATGCACTCCCTGTTTTTTTTCAATGACACACTGAATTGTGATCCAGACGAGAGCCACTGGTCAAATGAGGAGATAGGACTGATTCAAAAGCAGTAGACCAGATGTTTAAATTGTTAAAAAAATAATGTACATTTTTGCAATATATATTTTCTATGGACACATTTAGGCGAGTTTGATCATTTCTTACCGAACTCATTGTGACCGGGATATAAAGGTTTTGCGCGCCATTGTGTTTCTGGAAGGTGTGGACATCAAACCAGACCTACAGGAACAAAAATGAAGAGAATTCATTTGAATCTTCTTTTCAGGCTTGTAAAAAGGCGTTTTTTTTTTAAACCACACCTCATTTTTCCCAGGCAGGTAAGCAGTGACTCCCCTGGACCCCTCCTCTGTGACTGGATGCACCAACAAATCCGTTCCTGCAGCAGACAAATACAAAAAAATATATATATTATTAATAATTCACTTTAAATGCAAGAAAGTAGGATCTTTGCACATACCAATAAGGAACTCATCGTCAATAGCAAAGGTAGCTGGGTCCTGAGGATACTCCACCCACAGTGGTCTGGAAGAGAAGATTTCAACTTCAGAAAAATTACCGGCATTCACACCAACTAAATATAGGATGTACAATTGATTATTTTTTCATTCTTCAACAGGTTCCTGTTATGCCTACACCAGAAGCTATGGGCCTTAGGCGGAGATATCCTGGACAATGGTCACAGAAACACACAAAGGCACACTCAAATTAATTTTCGAAGTGCAATTTAGATGATTAATTTACCCATTAAGTACATGGTAGTGGGGAAAGCTATAGAGAGAACCCCATGGAACAAAAAGAGGACATACAGACTCCCCAAAGAGACTGTTAAACTCTAGATTTGGCTTAATCTATATCGCTCATTTTAGTCCAACTACTTTTAGCAGAAGACACGCTCACCTCATGATAGGCTGTCCGGTGCGGTGTGCCAGGTAGAACTGCTGGTACCAATAGGGCAGCAGAGTGTATCGCTGTCGAACGACCTCTCGGATCAGGGCGGTGTTTTCGGGTCCGAACAACCATGGCTCCCGGCGAGGGGTGTCGAGGTGAGCGTGGGCCCTGAAGAACGGCTGGTACGCCCCCGTCTGGTACCAACGAACCAGCAACTCAGAGCTTGGAGACTTGAAGAAACCTCCCACATCAGCTGTAGTGGGGTAAGAATAAGAAATGATGATTATGACATTATATTATGTTATATTCTGACAAAAAATTACATACAAAAATAAATAAAAATGTATTAATTTTTAAATAGTCATTTTTTCTATACATACAAGACATACAGGGGAATAAAATTGCTTAGTGTTGTAAAGCTGAGATTGTCCTGGTGTGGTCTCAGTTTAATCTTTGTTTATGCATTATTTAGTTCATGCTTTGGACCCGACTTAGTCTCGATATATAGACCTAGTTTAGACCTGGTTTAGTTCTGGAGGCCCCAGTAGACTAGACACCTCCACCGCCTGGTCCCAGTTCAATTACACTGGCGGATGCTGAGCTCTTGAAATTCCAGCAGTATACAACATGGAATGGACTCAAATTAAAGAACTAACTAAAATGTAGCATAAAACACATATAAACAATGGTAAGAGTATAGGCTTTTAATTTTGTATATAAATGTTTATATATTTGATAAAGGTCTGACTCACCGCCGCAGAAGGAGATGCCAACCAGGCCCAGGCTCAGACACATGGGGATGGAGATCTTCAGATGGTCCCATTCAGCCGCATTATCTCCGGTCCACACAGCACCTGCAAAACACACAATTTGGTTATTTGAAATGGCAAATTATAAATTGTGACCAAAATTTAGAAGTCCATTGTCCTTCTTCTAGCGCTGAGGTTTTTATACAGTTAGGCACTGACCAAGTCGCTGAGATCCAGCAAAGAAGGCTCTGGTGAGGACAAACGGCCGCTCTGTTCCTCCCGACCGCTGGATCAGACCGTCCGCTGTCGCCATTTGCTAAAGATGACAAATCAGGATCAGAAATCGAAACGGTCTTAGCTGCTGAAACATTTTTATTAACCAAATTACAATGATATAAAATGTATTTGCAAGCGCTCACCACATAGAAGCCATACAAGTTGTGAACGTCACGGTGCTCCCATTCTCCGTGCATGGCGTCTTTGTGCATAGTGACCTCAGGCCCGTTGAAAACAGACGGCTCGTTCATGTCGTTCCATGTGTACAAGTTCTCCATTGATCCCTGAGAGGAGGAAAATGTAACTTTAGTTGCTTTTGTTTACAGTACTGTGTAAATGTATCAGGCAGAAGTCTTAAAGTAGCAATGCTTTCAACAATCTACATAGATCACTGTGACATAAGCCCATTGACTTGGCTTCTAGCAACTATCTGGACCTTGTTTAGCTCCAAAGTCACAATAGTGGAATTAACATGAAGAGACAGAAAGATATGAGCAGCCTACACCCACTGATGAAACAATGGAAAGAACCTATGTGTGCAAGTAAACCATTCATCTGAATCTCACAGCATGCCAATAGAAATGTCCACTTGCGCAGTTAAATACGTACACTACTTTTGCAGATACCTGAATAAGGGCCATTTGACTTACTTCATACTGATCGTAGGCGAACATGCTGGCCCACCAGGCCCTCATGTCTGCACGGGTGAAGTCTGGATAACCAGCACTTCCTGTAAGAGAAAATATTTGTCATTGAGATATAATACAATACACATAACAGTCCAACGGTTTAAGTTTTCACCTGGCCAGCACCAACCCTCGTAGTCTCCCCCATCTTTGTTCTTGATATAGAAGCCTTTTGAGCGGATTTCATTGTGGATCTTGTAGTTGCTGTCTACTTTGATGTGAGGATCAACAATGGCCACCATCTAAAAACACAATGCATACAATATATAAATCAGGCAACACCACAGATCATTGGACAGTTTACTTTTTACCTGGGCTCCAGCTTCTAAATGCAAATATCTAATCAGCATTAGGTTGGAGATAAAACGAGGATGTGTGTGATTTTGAAGCTGGCATGAACTGGACTATTCAAAAACTATCTCAAACTATTTCAGAAAGTGCATTACTAGGGTTTACAAAGCATGGGCCCAAAAAGGGAAAACAATTGCTAGTTTGTTGCCTTGCTGGTGGCTAAAGTGGTACCAGACGATAGAAAAGAAACAGCAATTCGAAGGTCTGTAAAATCTCTTAACACACAATAAAACTTTGAAGCAGAATGGCTCAATCTAAACACCACACCAGGGTCAGTTTATTATCGTAGGTACAAGGTGTTGTTCCGTTCCTGTACAATGAGCTGCTGTAGATGTTCGTAACAATATGGCAGTAAAGACAGTTGTTGTTATAGAGTCAACATTGGTGCAGAGGATGGTTGCTGTTGTGAATTTTATAAATCCGCCACCGTTTGACATCTAATTGTAATATGATGTTATAATCCTTTGAATTAGCTTTTTTTTGTTTTTTTTACTGTATCAATGCCTAGAAAAATAAAGGAAAATAAATAGACTTTAAGTTTTAGATGTAGATTGAATTTGTAACTGAAAAAGGTTTTTAGCTGTAGTCTTTAGTGTGAGACAAAAACTACAATGTCAACAAAAAATTTTAATTGAGATCTTGGCTGAGCTCTTGGGCTCCCTAAGAAAGTGGACAGTGAGTGTATTGATTTCAGTGTCTACCTTGCGTTTCTTGTCCATAATGCCCTGAAGCATCTCTTTGGGGGAGGCGAACTTGTGTGGGTCCCACGTGAAGTAGCGCTTTCCGTCCGTGTGTTCGATATCGAGCCAGATGAAGTCGTAGGGGATGTCGTGTTCGTCAAATCCAGCGTCCACGGTCTTCACGTCCTCCTGGTCGTTATAGTTCCAGCGACACTGATGGTAGCCCAGAGCAGCTAAAGGAGGGAAGGCCTGTGTGCCTAGAGGGTGTCAAAAATTTTAAAAGTTAGGTATAATTATATAGTAATATGGAAGCGTGAGAGCATCTGATTTAGTCTTGGTTGAAATCTGTTTAGTTGTAGTTTAGTCACGGTTTAATCCTGCATTAGGTCCAACTTTATTACTAGGTTTAGTCTGAGTTAGTTTAATTTACTTTAGGTTCTTGAAGGAAATATTTCTGAGTGTTTAGTCCCAATTAACGCGTAAAACCATGCAATCTATACAAATGTATCCAATCAAATCATTCACAGTTGAAATCTGAACTTACCCGTAAGAGAGGCATATTGGGAAAACACATCTTTGGCAGTTGGTCCGAGCATCAAGAAGACGTCAATAATGCCACTTTCAGAGATCCAGCGCACGTCTGTCTGTGGAGTCTCACTTGAGCCTTGCACGAATTCCAACATCTTTCCAAAAACAGTCTGCAAAAAGCAAAAAACAAAAAAACATCAATTTACATTCAAACTTTAAATATTCAGACTCGGTATCAGCCCATATTCACAAGGTTGACTAAAAAAAAACTAATATTTAAGTTTAGAAACTGCCAGAGAAAGAAAATTCTATAGATATAATTTTTACAAGATTTCTGGTTATTTCTGTGGTGATTTTTTAAGTTCCTTTCCTTATTATAAAACATAAGGAAGATATCCTACCAAAACATGTGTACAAAAAAAGAAAAATATACCTTTCCAGCCGTGTTGGAGCTGATGTCCACCCATGTCTCTGCAGCGTTGAGCCAGAAGATGCCTGTGGTCCTCTGAGTGTTGTGGGCTAACATCACTGGGACCGCCCCATACAGAGCCATAGGGTTATAGAGCTCATACTGGAACACATCCAGGTTATAGAGCCGGTACGGGTCTCCATTACTGCAAGGGGGGAGGAAGCAAGACTTGATTTGCACATCAGACCAGTTTTTTCTAAACTCTTTGGCTTTTAACTCTGTTTGAGATGTTGACTTTTACTGTTGTTTATCACATGGTTTGGACCTAGTTCAGACCTGGTTCAGACCTGGTTCAGACCTGGTTCAGAGGTAGTTCAACTCTAAATTAGTCTTAGTTGAGATTTGGTTCAGACCTGGTTTCGTTCTGGTTGAAATGTGGTACTTATGCCGCAACGCATTCCTAATGTTGTGAACCTGTTCACTCATATGGCAAATAAAATCTATCTATCTAGTCTTGGTTTTGTTCCAGTTTAGTTCTAGTTTAGTCCTGATTTAGTCTGAGTCTTTGCCAAGTCTTTAGTTCTAAAGTAGACCTGGTTTATTCTTTAGTCCTGGCTAGGATCTGGTTTAATCGTGGCTTAGAAGTAGTATTACTGCAGTTGTAGTGGCAGTAGTAGCAGTAAGCACTCTCTACCATCACATCTAGTTCTAGTTCTCTCCTTGTTTAGACCTGGTTAAGTCCTGGTTAAGACCTGGTTGAGTCCTGGTTGAGTCCTGGTTAAGCTCTTCTTGAGTCCTGGTTGAGATATTGTCGAGTCGAGTCCTGGTTGAGATATTGTCGAGTCCTGGTTGAGATATTGTCGAGTCCTGGTTTTATTGCCCTAAAGTGGATTCATTGGATACTTACTCTGTTGTTTTAAGTTTGAGGTTATCTGCGTGTTCAGGGATTCCATAAACATGCTCCACTCCAGGCAATGAAAAATCTAAACTAATGGCTGAGGGACCTGTGGAAACAAAAGCAACCAATATTAGAGATTAGAACACTTTGGTAAACTGTGGTACCACTGATAAGGCAGTAATTAACAATAGTCTACAATAGTCTAGACCAGGGATGGGAAAACTTTTTGACTCAAAGGCCACATGGGGTTTAAAACTGTGCCGAGTGGACCGGCTGATATTGTATTTTTTGGAAACTGCAATCATTTCTGACAGATGAGACATACAGCCATCGATCGGACCTCAGTGAAAACGTATGTCGATGTGGAGTTAACTGGTTACTGCAGGTTATAACACTAAGTGAGAAATTGGCAATATTTTATCATTTAAAAAATATGAAAAAATGCTTGGCGGGCCGCAGTTTGCACACCCCTGGTCTAGATTAACGAGTTGAAATTACCATTGGTTTTGGTGTCTGTGTGAGACTTAAATGTTTCCTCCCACATGCCATCTTCTATTTTGTCATCCTCTTCTTTGGCCTGTAACGAGTAAAACAATTTAGCTAAAATAAGTATAAAAAGTAAAATAAAAATCAAAAATAAAAGCTTCTACCTCGGGCTGGTTGGCTGGCTCACCCTCCTCCTTCTTCTCTGCATCTGTGTCAGCCTGACTGCTTCAAAAAAGGCAAAAAAAATCAAGGGTGGGGACATGATAAAGAAAATGTATCACACTGTTGTACTAATGGACTATGTATGGGGAACACAATAACTTAATGGGAAAAATAAACTCATAATAAAAAGGAGGATGTTTTATGGTTGTCCTTCAAGTCTAAGTAGTCTACCGGGTTCTCTTGAGACAAAGAGACTGAGCAACTCCCAACCTTGTGGCTATATTTAGCAATGCTCCACGGAACAAAATACCCACAAGATGTATTATCATGTGGGTTCTCATAAGCGTCCAATTTCTGTGGCATTGCTTCTTTCACAGTGGAGATTATCACGCACAGATGACTTTTATGTTATACTTATTACTTATGTTCTACTGCTACTTCAAATCATCATTGGTTTTAAAATGTAACAAAACTTTTGGCCCTGATGTCTGCTGGCTTTTCTTTCCATTACGATTGCTAAACCTAATGTAAAATATAGACTACAAATTTAAACATTTATTTCAATAGTTGGTACTTTTTGGTAAAGAAATATTAACAAACTAGCTTTTGAGGTTATCATCGACCATCTATATGTATACCAATTTACCAAAGTCAGTCAACCATGTGGATAGTGGCCGATCTTGACGTGGAGCCGATGGTGCATCACTACTTTTATGATCTGTCATTTTGCACAAAAAACCACAAAGTGAGGTGTTGCCGTCAGATCAATTTGAACATTAAACTACAATTGGGGGTAAACATAATATATTTAATACAATCCCAGTCTGCCATGCAGTGTTAGATTAGTCAGACTCGTTTCTGAAGGAAGGATTTTGTGTGAGATCTTTTTGTGAGATTTTGCTAAATTTCAACAATTTACTTATTGGTAAAAATCTAAATCAACTCCTAAGTTACTTTGATTGTTGAAAAATTTATGTTAAAAAGAAAATGGACAGAATTGACAAAAACGAATGCCATGCACACATTCAACCCCTTTCTGGCCGATACATTTACTTCAAAAGTACTGCACTTGGTGAAATGGGAGCCCCCTATACTTTTACTATGTACCCATTGGCAGCACAAGGAACAATACACACAAATCTTTAAGGGTCTTTACCTAGAGAAAACCCTCTTGACATTATCCCACACACTAGCCACTGTGCTAGTTACTTTATAGGAGAAACTGGGATGATAGGGAAGAGAGGACAGAACAACCAGTCAGAGACAATACTCAAAAACAAAGCAATTTATGGCAGGGCTGGGCGATATACCGAGACACTATACAATATGAATGAATATACCATGATAGTTAAAAACTAATCTTTCTCTCATTTATTTAGCTCTAGACCAATGGTTCATAAACTGTGCTACAGGTACCACTTCTGTTATTGAGGCCCTTTCTAGCAGTATTCAAAAAAAACTAGGCCTGTGCTGTCGTCCCCGACAGCAAGGTGTATATCGGCGAAAACGGCCCCGTACGTCTGCCCCGTACGTCTGCCCATACGTGCTACAACTGTTACCAATGGGACCT